>NKZC01000229.1:0-27007 GCA_002374385.1 Metschnikowia borealis | reverse complement strand
TAAGACTGGGTGACTGTTGAATGTGAATACCCTTAACTTCCTGTTCCTAGACTTGATCTCGCCCCTCACCATACTATGCTCCACCATCGAGTCTATATCACATTCTGGTTCTCGGAGAGGTATGATCATATATACATTCAGTAGTCAGTAAATTTATGCAGTAATTAATAATCAGTGAAAGAAAATTGACTAAGAATAGAATAAATAAAATAAGAAAAGGAGTGGAGAGGAATAGAATTACACACTTAGAGAGTTAGTAATAGGGCTAGAAGTAGAAGTAGAGATGCAATAGAACAGTGGAGTAAGAAGTGAATTAGGATTAAAAAAGATTAAAGTAAAATAGTGAATCTAGATTTAGAGACTAAGAGAACTAGAATGATAACCTAGTACTAATGTGACTAAACAGTTACCATGGAGGTCACAAGATCCTCAAGACTGGAATTAAAGGGGACAAACACTCCTTCACCAACAAATCTTATTGATACTGCTTTTTTGTCAATGAAAAGTAGTTGGTTACTTCAGTAACTTAGACGGTAATTGTACCATGGTGTATGAGGCCGGGTGTAATATATTAGGTCCATGAGCCCCAAATCTTAGTGGCATGGTAATTTATCTTACTATTTTTATCATTCGAATATATATGATTGTCAAATTTCTTCTCTTATTTATGGATTTCTCCTACTTTAATGTCATACAAGAAAACTTCTACTCATCGATAACTAGACCCTATCCTTACCAATGAATTGATCCTTGAGTAAAGCTACTGAGAAGATTTATACTGAGAAGATTTATACTGAGAAGATTCATTCAATGTATACATCTACAGAGTCATTTCTCGAGAACACTAATATGAGATATACTAGTCTGTTGGATTGTAATCTCTGCGAGAATACTAGACTAATGTTAGATCCACCATAGGAAGGGCCCTGTCTATAGAGGTATCATGAAGCCTACTCTGCCCGATCGTAATAATGACCATTGCAAATGCCGTGTCAATCTTTTAGAACATTTTCATTATTCTGGTGGAGAGTTTTTCGATGCCACGTCTCTCAAAGTTGTATAAGCCGCTTCCTCTTGAGGAATAATCAACGAACATAGTTTTAGTGTGGCATAAATATATATCAAGAGCATAATTACTAAGTTTATATTTATAATAGTAAAATCATACTACCATGAAAAGTGTTAGATTCTGGTTACGTCAGTCACCCAATTTCTATTCGACTGTCGGTAGAATAGTCGGTATATGGCAATGTAGCGCACTTCAATGGAGGGTATAGTATAGTGTATGTTAGGGCTGGCTTACCCAAAGGCGATATACAGCAACAAAGGGTGGTTGCCTTGATAACTGAACAAATACCAGATAAGTCGTGAACGACCCATCTTGGATCTAATAGTGTATTGTATATAACATATTTTAGTTGTCGGATCCACCATAGGTAGCGCTCTACCTATTGATGATAAAGTTGCTCTGTCTCATATCTACCAGCCACCCCAGGGTACTCCTTCTCTTGAAAAGTTGTATAAGCAGCTCAGATTCCTCCTCCTAGGAATCATCAACGAATAAAGATAACACAGTAGTTCACGTCACAACAAGAATCTAACAGTAGTAATCGAAGTGAGCTATAGTAGAGTACACCAGTTCTAGTAGTACATTATAGTAGTAGTACATTATAGTAGTAGTACATTATAGTAGTAGTACATTATAGTAGTAGTAACTTATAGTAGTAGTACATTATAGTAGTAGTAACTTATAGTAGTAGTAGCTTATAGTAGTAGTACATTATAGTAGTAGTAGCTTATAGTAGTAGTACATTATAGTAGTAGTACATTATAGTAGTAGTAAATTATAGTAGTAGTAAATTATAGCAGTAGTACATTATAGCAGTAGTAGAGTACAGTATAGTATAGGACTAGTACTGATACATGGCATTGGCTATATAACAGGCACCAGCCTACATGAATCCCATGGAAAAGAATAAACGTAAAAATTAAGGAATTAGAAAGAAAAACATATTCAAGGTAATTTAATATATAGATAGCAGTCAAAAAAATTAATGTGGTATAGTAAAAAGTAGGAACTGTGGGGTGGAATGGGTGCGAAAAGATGGTCTGAGTCACTGCGCGATAACAACGGAATCGCTCATGTTTCACCTTCCACACCTGAATAAGCCGTGTAGTCCAGACTGAGAAGCGAATAAGAAAATAGTTTGCCGAGAATGGGAAATACTGAAAACACCAGTGGGTGGTTAAAAATCGAATATTGTTTTTAGGTAATGGAAATTAAGGGGTTTTAAAGCATTGACTCTTCTACACACATGAACATTTTCTGGATCTGGTTTAGTATTAATATTCAGCCCAGAAGCAGGAATCAGGCCTAATTAATTTAACGTCTGTTTTAGTGTGGTAGATAAGCTGCACTAGCAGGCCGGCCTACAGCGTAACGCCTCATACCGTCGCGTGCGACTCTTTTCAGTCCCCTCCGTGACTCACTACCGTTCCTGCCTCCACCTGGCTCCATCATTACAAATCACCCTAAAGCCTATAAATAGGGAATCATATGTCCTTCATAATCCATCAAACGAATTAACATGTTTGGTCACGAGTTCAAGAAAAAACACTTTCCTCTTTCGGCCAATAGCTTCACACCCGTGAACCATGGCTCCTTTGGTCTCCCTCCCCAGATTGTCGTGGACAAGTACATCCAGGCATTTGAGGACGATTTGAAGAGCCCTGATTACTTCTATGGTATGAATTTGCGCAAGCAATACGAAGAGGGCCTTCAAGTGGTGGCCAAAGTGCTCAATTGCAACTATAAGCATTTGGCGTTGGTGCTGAATGCCACCACCGGCGTGAACACGGTTCTTAGATCGCTCAAGTTTGCCCCGGGCGACAAAATCTTGATGGCCTCCTCTACATACAATGCCTGCATCAATACGGTTTACTTTCTCCAGGAGTACTTTGGAATAGAGCCCGTGGTGGTGGACCTAGTGTTCCCCTTGCTGCACGCGGAGATCTTGGCCAAGTATAAGCAAGTCTTGTCCACGCAGAAAATCAAGCTTACCCTTTTCGATGCTGTGGTATCGGTGCCTGGAGTAAGGTTGCCGTTCGAGGAAATCACCGCCTTGTGTCGTCAATATGGGTCATTGTCGTTGGTTGATGGAGCGCACCTGATCGGACTTATCCCTGTGGACTTGGGTTTCCAGCCCGACTTCTACGTCTCCAACTTACACAAGTGGTACTCGGTGCCTCGGGGCTGTGCTGTGTTGTACGTGGACCCCAAACACCATGCAGAGATCCAGTCCCTGCCCATCAGCCACTCGTACGTGAGCCCCAAGGCCGTGCTTACGCCTACACAGAAGGAAAATCTCTTGGTGGACAAGTTCTTTTTCATTGGCTCTGAAAGCAAGGCCTCAATTGCTTGTATTCCTGAAGCTTTCCGTTTCCGCAATGAGATATGTGGAGGTGAGGACAAGATCAGAGACTACTGCTTTCAGATGGCCCGCGCAGCAGGTGACTTGTGCCTCAAGAAATGGCCGGGCACGGTGTTGATCGAGAACGACGAGCTGTCTTTGGCCACGGCCTTGGTATCTCTCTACGTTCCTTATACCCATACGGATCTTCACGTGAAAGAAAATGCGGCCCACTTGATCAAGTACCTCACGGACCGCATGTTGAATAAGTACAAGACGTTCGTGCACCTTGGAATGCATGACCACCGCTTGACCATCCGGTTCTCGGGCCAGATCTATAACGAGGTTTCCGACTATGACTATGCCATTAACGCTATCAAGAGCAGTGTGGAGTCGTATGTGCAGGATACAAAATTATAAATCAACGGCAGCTTGTCATTCTTAAGACCAGCTACATTCTCAAGGCCGCTTAAGGTTTCCAAGTTTGGCCGAAGAACGGAGTCAAGTATGGCTGGTTGGCCGGCCTTCGTTGCATTTGAGGTGTCGGTTATCTGCAGGACAGAGATATCCCGGCTGCAGAGTGGTGGTGAGCCCTGTTCTCACTTGCATTCGTGTTGGCCGTTTGTTGACATTCCCTTGGCGATACACGTTAAATCAACGTGTTTTGGCGGCCCCGTTTGGCGACGTGCTGGTTTGGATCCTACGATTATTGGAAAAGTCTGGCCAAATGCCTGACGGCTAAAGCGCATTTCTCATGCAGGCGCAACAAAAATCAGCAGGTGCTCCGTGGCTGTGGCAGTTCCATTAGTGGTTATGAAGCAAGCAGACGACGGCTCCTGCGAAACAGAAATTCACATTCTGATAATTTGCTACAATCTTGAAACCACTCTGAAACCACTCTGGTAGAACCTGATATAAAGATTAGACTTTGGATAATGCAACTTTAAGTTCAACTCTAATTGCGCAATCATGTCATCTAGTGTATTGTTGTCTACACTCCTATTGTTCAAAGTGTGCCACATCTGATGCAGTCCTGATACAACCCACTCTAATTTTGCATTCTGCTACAATCCTGAATCGGACACCTGTTACATACGTCACCGGTTGCAAGTAGCAATGTATTACTATTTTAGTTTCGAAATCTAAGCAATTTATTGGTAAGCTTATGCATTTATCAGTAACCGCATTGGTTGACGTTTTTTCTGTCACTTAATGGCTGGGGGAACACTCCGGCATTGATGAGTTCCTTCATGTCCCAGTCAATAGCGTCTTCGGTCTTCCAGTTCCAGAAGATCCATCCTTGAGTGAGCTCAAAGGCATCGAGTTGGGCCTCGATGTACTTTCTCACATTGTTTTTGTACTCGGGACTCCACTTGTCCACCGACACGTAGTTGGCGCAAGAGTGGCTCAAGGTGGAGTTGTCGTAGTCTCCAGACCACCGAGCTCCTCTGCCAACACCATTGAGCCAAAGGGAACAGTCGGTCAAGGCGGCGGAAAACTCACCTGTAACGGTCCACTTGTTCTCACCCTTGTGGCTGGTTCCCCATTCACAGGCCACCTTAACGTGGTCGTCGATGTCACGAGCCAATTCGTTCTGGCTAAACACTTGGTAGTGGTGGTGGTCAATGACAACGTTGTAGTAGCCCTGGTCGACGTTGAAAGAGTCGTCCCAGTAGTTTGGTTGCTGGAAAGCATCGTGCATGATGACATTGTTAGTGGAAACGGAACGCATGTTTTGATAGGACCAGTTGTAGAAGTTTTTGATCTGGTTCATGTCTGCGGCAGGACCCAAAGGTTCGTTCAAGAACTCAATACCGGAAATGACATCCTCGTAGTCTTTGCCTCCGTACTTGTCGAAAATCACCTGTAATACGGTCAATGTCAAACTAATGTTTTCATCGGTTTGGAACTGGATCTGGTCACGCAAACCAGAGTTGTCAAACCCGTTCTGCGAGCCTGGAGCTCCATGCAAGTCAATCCACACATTCAATTTGTGGTTTCTGGCCCATTGAATGGCCTTATCAAGGTATTCTCTCTGACCCTGGACATATGGATCGTCTTCCAAGGTTTGGAAAGCCCAGTATCCAATGGGGATACGCACAGTGTTGAGCCCGGCATCTGCGATATCCTTGAAGTCATCTTCTGTGTACCAGGTGTCCCAGTGCTGTTTCAACACCTCCAATGCCTTCTCCTTGCCGTATTTTTTGGTGAAGTGGTACTCGTCCACGGGAATGTCATCACCAAACGCCTGGAAAAGAGAGGGTGTGATGTATGCCTCCAACACGAACCAACCTCCGAGGTTGACTCCCTGCACCACCGTATCTTGGTAGTTGTAGAAGCGTTTTTGGGGTAGACTTGCGGCCACCACGGCAGTAGCAAAAGTCGTGAGACAGGTTAATGAGAGTCTCATGGGTGCTGCAAGATGAAGAGTTTTCCGGAGCTGTAAAGGGGTTCCGGGATGATTAAGAAGAAGCAAGTATGGACAAGCGCAAAAGAAGATAAGTTGGTGGTTTGCACTTGGGCCTGCCTGGGGTTATATAAATAGACCCAGCATTTGCACAGCACAAATCGGTTTTGCAATTGAATGCGGCTCATGCACCTTGCATGATTACGCAAAAAAAAAAAAAAAGCTCCCCGTGCCACATTGCATTCCCCAACATTGTCTTTGTTAGCACACGTCATTTTGGCACAAATTGCCGGAGGGTTTCTTGGTAAAAAGAGGGCGTGGTGATCAGAGCCCAGCTCAAACTCCCCGAAAACGGTGAAAATCCCCACTTCATGCAACTTTGGCATTTCCTAAAAATGGTTCAAGTGAACCAATGTGGGCGACCATGGAAGCCGATGCGGATAGGACTGCATAATGACGTTCGGGATTTATCCGGACGCATATCCCTTATATCCGTGTCGAGGGTGGGGTCCACATGCACACCTGGTCCTTTGTTCTCTGGGACGCGCAGGTTCCAAACCAATCTCCACGGCTGGTCAAGGCTTTCAACCAGTAAACAAAAATAAATAGAGGTATAAATAGACGTTTCAAAATATTCGCCTGGAACCCCGCACGTTGTTTGTTTTGCTTGCATTTGGACGGGTGCTTTTCTTGCTTTGCACATCCACTTGTTCCTCTTGCCTCTTGCCTTGTAATTCCTTGCTGTTCGTTCTACTGTTGGGGGGCGTCTGACCACCGCGATAATCTTGTACCTTTTTCGCCCCTTCCAGACTTCCACATGTCACCTCACGACCAGCGCATTGTCCCGCACTCAGAGCGCATCATGCTCATGCTCTTCATGACAATAGACTAAAATCACCAGTGAATTAACTATTTTATTCATGCAATCATTTCCCCTCAATACGTAATGGAATGCTTCTCTGAATAATTATCCTCTAACCGAGCCCAGTGCCTTAGTGATGCGTCATTGATGACCCTTGGGGTCAAGAATCTGATCCAGCCCCTTTTATGCAACCCCGAATTCGACTCCAGTTCGTCGTATTGTTGTGCAATCCTTGTAATTGATCAGCTTAATTCTTGAGCCACACACGTGACTAGCTCCGCTGGCTTGATTATTAGTCAACCTATGCGACCACGTGATCCACATGAGACTTCTTCAAAGCTAATATTAAATGCACGTGATCTCCGTACATAATTCCGGTTGACTTGGCACCACGTGATCCGTAGCCATCACCTCCTGAACGTCATTCATCAATGGAACTCATGACGTAGCGTATCATACACCAAGAAAAATGTATGTCGATTTCGGAAACAGGTCATGGTTGCCTGGGTGGTATCATAATCCGTGTAGTGAAAAAAGTTCAAACAATGGGTCATTTACTGCAAGTTATTATGCTCAAAGGTGAGCTCAATGGGCCCACCCATTTTTTAGTTGCTCGGTGTGCATCCCAGGATATTCAGGGAAACCCAGCGTATTTATGCCCCACACGCCTTGGTGTATATTTTTTTTTGATATTCAACTTCATCTCTTCCTTCAACATCTGGAAAATGCAACAAAATTTTTGCACGTACTCCATAATAAAACGTGTTATCTCCCTAGACACACGCTATCTTAATGCCAAGGCCTAAAAAGACTGATTGATCCTGGTGCTAAATTGAATACCCCAAAGTCCATGCCTCAGTCATTTTTTTTTTAAATTTCCATTCGTTCATATTTTTTCGAATAACTTCGACTTATTCAAACATTAATGCTGACACGATTTCAACTAATTCTATGTTGTTTCAAGCAGAATCCGGGCCAAATGGAATAACAGATATGGAATACCAATTGAGACGTTATCAAGTGGCAAAAATTTGACGCTTAGACAAAAATGCCACCAATGCCACCACATTCCACCAATCATTCAAACAAACCTTCCAAAAATGAAATAAATTTTCAATCAATGATGAATGTAAGATTAATTATCTTTGGTCTGCCAACAAAACCTTGATCAAGGGATAACGGATGTCATTTCCAACTCTCATGTTAGCGCAAATTTCGCAATCGAGTTCTCGGAACCCCAAGGCCTAACACCCTCGCATCCTAAACAGAAACAAAATGGCTTTGCTTTTCTGCCAGTCAGTTTTGTATATGAGTAAACTGAATTTGCATTTTGGAAGACCGGTCTGCATGCAATGCATGTGTCACAATTTTCGCTCGTAACTTGCGTACCGAATATGGAAGGGCAAACCTGATGGACCTTATCGGGAATTGTATGCAGTCCAGCATCCCAAAAGTCGCATATTCCTCACTTTGCGCTTAAATTGTGCGCTAGGAGAGTGTGTGATAGCGTGGAGTCGCTTCTTATCTGTCCTTCCTAATCTGACAAGTCAGATTCTGCTTATCAATCCGGAGAGTCACACATGCCCCGCAGCCAACATAAATTATCTTTGGGTGTTCCAAAAGCTTTGTTTACCTCGACTTTCTACTCTTCTCCCAAGGTCATCTCGGACTCGGACACATTAAATCTTTGACATCCGAAAAAATATCACATTGCGTGAACCACCTCCAAGTAAGTCGATTCCACACCGCCGCCAGAATCTTCTAGCCTATGAATGACGGCATTTTTTCCATCAATTCCCGATCGGATGATGAATTTATTCCCGGAACCATAAACATATACTCCTTTTCCGCAGAGGAAGGAAACACACTGTTGAAAGTCACGGATCAAAATGTCATTTTAGTGCCACAGCCCTCTGACTCCGTGAACGATCCTCTCAATTGGCCCAAGAGCAAGAAGGTTTGGAATTTCGTTTTGTTAGCCATCATTACCGGTTTCACAGCTGCAACAAGTAATGATCCTGGAGCAACTCAGGATTCACTCAATGAAAAATATGGCATTAGTTATGATGCCATGAATTCCGGCGCTGGTGTTCTTTTCATTGCTATTGGATGGGCAACCTTCCTTCTTACCCCGACTGCCAGTTTGTATGGAAGAAAGATTGCTTATTTGATCTGTATCGCCCTTGGGCTTTTCGGAGCAATTTGGTTTGCCTTGGTGAAAAACACTGGTGACAGTATTTGGTCCCAGTTGTTTGTTGGAGCATCCGAGGCCTGCGCAGAGGCCCACGTGCAACAGTCTTTGACAGATATGTACTTTCAGCATCAACTCGGGTCCGTTTTGACGGTATATATCTTGGCCACTTCGGTGGGAACGTATCTTGGTCCTCTTATCGCGGGCTTCATTGTTGAATATTGCGGATTCAGATGGGTTGGCTGGATTGCCGTCTTTATCTCCGCAGGTCTTATAATTGCAATTGTCTTCGGTATGCACGAAACCGTTTTCGATAGACGTAAATTCCAGGGCACGGTGAACCAAATCTCAGACAATAAAGACAATGGACTCACAGAGAAGAAGACAAAAATCGAGGACGGCGAGAGCTCTGTGAGCCTGAACATGTCCTTGCATGATGACAATTTAGAAATGTGCCTAACAGACAGGAATGGCGCCAATGACCCTAAGAACGGGTACTGGAAACAAGTGGCCTTGATCACTAAAGCCCCCAACTTGATTGGCCTAGGGTTCAAACAGTACATGAAGCGTCTCTTGTTGTTGTTCCGCGTCTTCTGCTACCCCCCTCTCATATTCTCAGGCCTTATATGGGGTATGCAAGATGCTCTTCTCACGTTCTACCTCACAGTTGAAGACGATGAGTACTATGACCCTCCGTATAATTATGGCAATACTGGCGTGGCGCTCATGAACGTTCCATGCTTGATCGGAGCAGTGATTGGATGTTTCTATGCCGGTACCATTAGTGACTGGTTTACTATTTGGATGGCAAAGCGAAACGGAGGTATTCAAGAGGCCGAGTTCCGTCTCTATTTCCTTGCAATCCCGGCAATTTTGAACCCTATTGGGCTCATTCTCTTTGCCGTTGGTACCGACCGCCAATGGCCTTGGTTTCCCACATACTTTGGGTTGGTCCTCATAGGTCTTGGGTTCGGTGCCTCTGGAGATATTTCCATGGGATACTTGATGGATGCATACCCGGAGATGGTCATTGAAATGATGGCTGGGGTTTCTGTCATCAACAATATGTTTGGTATGATCTTCACGTTCGCTTGTTCTCCTTGGCTTGATAGTATGGGCAACACACACACATTCATCATTTTGGCGGTGATCACGTTCTGCCTCATGGCATGTGGTATTCCCTTCATCTATTATGGGAAGCGTATAAGAGTGTGGACCAAGCCATGGTACCTCGAGTACTGTAGACAAAGGGACCAACAGGAAAGTTAGGTCTTTATATTTATCTTAATGATGAGATGATAGAAATTAATGTAAAGTGGAAGAGAGAAATGACCGAAAGTAGGAGCCCTTCAAGTAAGGGGAGTCCAAGAATTGGTTGCCAACTGAGAGTCCGATGATGGCCAACTGAGAATTAAAGTCCGAGATTGTCATATTTGTCTGATGTATTTACGATGATATGCTTAAATAGAGGGCGGAACTTGCCCCTTTATATACCCATGATGTTACTAGTACAAAAAGATATGCACCTCCTTAAAGGGCATGCAGCGTTGTTTCAGATATTGGGGTCATGTTTGTGGTTGCAAAAACCCCCGCCCCCTTAAGGACTATAAGTAGTCGCGCATTCCCCTTGGCATGGATAGGTAGTCTTGTAAGGAAATCGGGAGACAATGCATAACCGACGGCATATAGCACCTTCCAGTTGAGCCATAGAGAAAGAAATGTTTCCTTCAATACGAATTGACAGTCTTATTTTGAGCCAAGCAACAAAGTCTACATCTGGCTTAGTCTCAGGGTGAGCCCTGAGGAGAGGAGGGCGTAACCCTAGTCGCACGCACGTGAGCAAGCCTCAGCGCGCGAGTGGAAAAAAAAGGCCAAAAATTTAGCAGCTCCCTCTTACTACTTCAAAAACTAAGACATAGTCTGCCTATTGCTTAAATTGATTATATCTAGTTCAACATGTCTACCGAAACCGCTTTGTCTTACGCTGCCTTGATCTTGGCCGACGCTGACGTCGAGATCACCTCTGACAAGTTGGCCACCTTGGTTGCCAAGGCCAACGTCGAGGTCGAGCCAATCTGGTCCGACATCTTCGCCAAGGCTTTGGAGGGTAAGGACTTGAAGGAGTTCTTCTTCAACTTCTCTGCTGCTCCAGCTGCTGCTGCTGCCGGCGGTGCTTCTGGTGCTGCTGCCACCGAGGAGGCTGCTGCTGAGGAGAAGGAGGAAGAGGCTAAGGAGGAGTCTGACGACGACATGGGCTTCGGTTTGTTCGACTAAGCACTTACATAATAATCGATGCTTCACCTCAATTACTTGTAGATAATGCTGCAGATCTGGCATGGAAGAGTATAGTACTATGTGAGTAGAACAGTCTTGAATAGTATGCCTTATGCCTAATAGCCTTGCATAGTATGTCTTGATAGTCATACATAAGGTTTTTAATACTCATACACATATCCTATTATAGACGTCATAGATTATTTATACAATGACTACATGAATTACCTGGTCAGTAATATTACTAAGTATGAAATATACAAGAGAAATGAGCGTGAGCTTACTTCTTCTTCTCGGCCTCGGCCTCAGCAGCTTCTCTGGCTTCCTTCTCTCTGATACCCTTGTACTTCTTCTCGATTCTGGCTTGTCTCAAGGTCTGGTAAGCAGACTTACCAGCCTCAACAGCTCTTGGGCCGGTCTCGGCAGCAACCTGCTTAACTGGGAAGGAGGCGGCAACGGAAACCTGTTTTATGTCAGCAGTGGAGGTCTTACCGTCCAACACAACCAACTTGGAGAGGTACTCCTTCAATCTGGCGACGTTGGCGTCCAAGTTCTCCTGCGACTTGTTTTGTCTTCTGTGGTCCACAGCAATGCCAATGGATCTGGCGTACTGACGGCCCAAGCCGGCGGCCTTGATCTCGGCCAAGGTGAAACCTCTACCAGCTCTGAGCTTTCTGTTGTACTTGATGGTTGGGCATCTGACAATTGGTCTCAAGGCGTCGGTTGGCTTAGGGGCGACCTTGGCTGCCTTTTGAGCTCTGGCTTGTCTTCTGGAAGTCTTCTTTCCGGCCTGGTCCAAGTGAACCTTGACACGCTTCTGCCAGTTCTTTCTGAAGTGGTTCTTCAACAAGGGGTTGTTCTTGGAGATAGCCATTTTAGTGGTGGAGTAGGTAAAAGAAAAGGAGGAAAGCTGTAAGTTTTTTCTAGTTTTTTTTTCTCGCGCACGCTGAGACGGGAGAGTATGAGATGCTTGGGAGGGTGCATAGTGAACCGGGTGCGAAAGGCGGGTGCGGAAGCAGTCACGTCGCACGTGCGTAGGTGCGAATATTTTGGACGTAAGCGTAAAACACAGACTGCGTATCGCCTCCTCGGCCTCCGCACGCTTCCTCCACGTCGCTCCTACTATAGGCGAACATGGCCCCATGCGCACCCGTGCCTCCCGTACAGGCCGCGCTCCATCCTGCTACGAAAAACTTTTCGTCACTGCGAATACACCCTATAATCTATTTCTTTCAGCAAGATGTCCACTCCATCTGTCCAAGTATGTATAGACCCAAGGCCGTCCCGAGAGGCCACAGATTAAACAGAAGTCAAGATCAGAAATGAGATCAGACATCTTCCAGAAATGGAGATAGTTAAGTGTGTCTTTCCATAGCGCCCAAGAGACATGGAACCAACAGGAATGACCAGTACCAGTGATGGAACAACCATGAAATAATTGAAATGATATGATGCACTTTCCAAACACATCAAAACTTTCTTGAAAGCTTTGGAACTTTGAAAAATTGAAAAACTGAAACTTTGAAATCTGAATCTGGTCTCAAGCTCTATGGCTTCTATCCACCAGTCGTCTAATACTAACATCAGACTTTTGGTAAGAAAAAGACCGCCACCGCCGTCGCCCACGTTAAGGCCGGTAAGGGATTGATCAAAGTCAACGGGTGCCCAATCACCTTGGTTCAACCCGAGATCTTGCGTTTCAAGGTCTACGAGCCATTGACCTTGGCCGGCTTGGACAAGTTCCAAACTATTGACATCAGAGTGAGAGTCACAGGCGGAGGTCACGTTTCTCAGGTGTACGCCATCAGACAAGCCATTGCCAAGGGTTTGGTTGCTTACCACCAAAAGTACGTGGACGAGGCCTCTAAGAACGAGCTCAAGAAGATCTTCTCCACCTACGACAAGACCTTGTTGGTTGCCGACTCCAGAAGAATGGAGCCAAAGAAGTTCGGTGGTCGTGGTGCCAGAGCCAGATTCCAAAAGTCTTACCGTTAAGGCTTTGGGGTTGGTCTTTACTCTCTCATCATTACTCCCTTCTTTTATCTAATGTATAAATAAAAGCGTATCCAGAGAGTTGTAGTTTTTGATTGTAGAGGTTCAGTGCCTCAGCGTCGGGCCAATACAAAATCCACACGATAGTACCGCCACATTATTGAAACTAGTACTAGTGTCTGTACACTGTTGCAGAATCTAGACTAGTGTCTATATCAGAGGCATGTGATGTATTGTAGAAGACTGGCGGGTAAGTATAGTAGCAATAGTCAGAGGTCCTCTGAGCCTGCGCTTTATTCCATGGAGGGATAGTTGACTTGATAAGGCTAGAAACTAAGTAAATCACAACAATGTCCAACGGCATAGAAATGACACCGTTATACGACCAATATGAACAGCTTAGAAAAGATACCCTTAGACAACCAATAAGGAATAGAAGACTTGGATGATTAGTAGACGTTCAAAGGATTGTGGATTAAAAGGTGTATCACTCGGTGTATGCTGGTCCACGAAAACCCACATAAAGTACAGACTAACATGAGAGTATACATACCAGCATCAAGACTGTTCAAGACCTATGGGGTTCTAGTAGAAGGATTGAGGAGTGATCTGTAGTCCAGTGTATGGAGAACAAACGGGAGTAGTTAGTATTGGATGCATAGATTTCATTGGGATTCTCAATATCCACAATAATCCACACTTGAATTTCCTTAAAACCACACTAGAATCTCTTTAAACCCACACTTGAATCTCCTTAAAATCCGCACTAGAACCTCCAACCTCTTCACATCCTCCGGGATCCACAGACGACCCTATTTGAAGGGGAAGATAGAACTGATGGTATCATCAAAACAAGTGCTCCAGCATCCGTAATGAATAAGAAATATCATGAAGAGAGAAGAGAGAAGAGTGAAAAGTGAAAAGGGAAAAGTGAAAAGTGAGAGTGAGAGTGAAGAAGAAAATCGAATATTATTGAGGATTTGACAAAGAAGAAGAATTGATAAAAAAATGAAGCAGGAAGGCGAGGAGGAGGCGAGCCTTTTATATTCCCCTTTCTCACCCCGCCCTGTTTATTTGCAGCCACCTGCCATGCAGGAGTAGCGAGCAGCGAAATATATAAGGCACCGCATTCCCCCATATTCCAAGCAAGCAATTGAGGAGAGGAAGACTAGCAATTTTGAAATTATGATTGTTTTGCAAAAGATGATTTGAAGCTCGAGGTGCTAGTTTAACAGACAGACAGACAGACAGACAGACAGACAGACAGACAGACAGACAGACAGACAGACAGACAGACAGACAGACAGACAGACAGACTTCTTCTTGTGTACTGAAATCTTACAGATTTACAGACTGCTTACTAACTCGATAATTGCTTTCAGACAGATAGAATTCTTACAGAATTACTAGCTTTACCCTATCTGGAATCTGACTAAATGCATGGGTTAAGTGTTTGAACAGCTTGGCCAAATACTAGTTCTTTTTTATCTGTATTTGACTGCTTTGATTTGAAAGCTACGAGAGGTATAATCCACAAGACATATTGTCGTCCAATGTTTTCTGTATTTTCCAGTTCCGCTAATTGGAAAAAATGAATTTGGCTGCTCACCAAATTACCCCCCATTATTAGGACATGTTCGTCTCCAAGGAGAAGGACAAAAAGGGGCGTGACAAGCTATTCAATCCTATCTCTCAGGCAATTTGAGTTACACTACGAAGAAGCTTTACAACACCTTCTAGAGAGTCTTCTCAACTCAACCCATTTTCCAACAATTATTTCAGATGAAGTAATGTACTGATAGATGATTATGCTACTGGGATCAAAAAGTTACCAGTTCAAATCCTTTTGAAGAATCAACTCAATTGTCATATTCTAAGTTGTCACCAGCCTATACCAGCTGTGTATCCAAAACACAGTTAAGGGAATCATTACAAACAAGAGTCAGGAATACCAGTTACAGTGATAAAGAATCATTATTGAAAGCCTTACTCAAACTTCTACGGGTACTTGTTTATGTCTGCTAACCAGTTCAGAAGCCTAGCCAGTATTAATACTTATCAACTTTACTCAGACTAATAGTTGTTAGGTAGGGAAACCACTTACTGTCCCAAGTGCTGGTCAAGAGTTGATCAAAAAGATCAAAAGGAATATCACGACGGATTCCTCACCCCTGTCCTCGTTCCTGTCTCTGAGTTTACTCATGCACCAGGGAGAATTGATCTGGTTAATAATCACACCATATTTTGTCATAAATTCTTACTTTGACTGGTTGAATTTGTTTTGAAGAGGATATAAGGTACATTGAGCAGTTTATTGAGTACCGTTTTACGAAGACCGGATAAAAATGACCTATGGATAACAAGACCATACACTACGCTAATATTAGCAGTAGTAGTATGATAATTACGATGGATATCAAACGTTGCACTACCAGTACTGATTTGAGTGTAAGGCTGAACTTTTTACGGGAGCCATATATGTTAGTGGTCGGGGAATAGTTTACCAAAGGTTTATTGGCCAGAGCATCAAAGATCTGGGAAAAGTTATCGTCCATTGTGCAAGTTTTATATACTTCCCCTTTGAACCATATTGTGAAGTTGGCAACGAACCCCAAGCTCTTCAAAAGACTAGTCGTCCTATCAAATCCATCAGAGCAAGATTGAAGGGAAAGGAGGGAAGATTGAGAGGTAATTTGATGGGTAAGCGTATGGACTTTTCGGCCCGTACGGTTATTTCCGGTGACCCTAACCTTGATCTTGACCAAGTCGGTGTTCCTATTTCTATTGCAAGGACTCTATCCTATCCCGAGGTTGTTACTCCCTACAATATCCACAAATTGACCTAATACGTGCGCAATGGACCCAATGAACACCCAGGTGCCAAATATGAAACGGGCTTCAATATATTGGTATACTCAAGGTATAAAGGCACTAGTGTCACTCAAAGGTTCTCGAGATACTACAAGACTAGGGACTTCAGTCGAGACACTACGTACTAAAAGTGACAGAACACTAATCTGTACCACTGGTACTAGTTGTCCTTAAGGTACTAGAGGACTGAAACTAGAGGTACTATAGGTACTAAAGGTAGTCAAGATCCCAGAGGTACTGAAGGTATTAGTAGTACCAGAAGATAAATGCTAGAGAGAGAGGTACTAGAGATACTACAGGTTAGAGAAGTACCAATGCACCAAAAGGTACAAGAGAGAAAGTGACTTGGGTACTTGAAGTACTAGAAGATTCAAAGGTATCTGTGTTACTAAAGGTACTAGATATACTGAAGATGCTACGGGTACTACAGGACCAAGAGAGAACTACTAAAGGTACTAAGGTCTTACAGATACTGGAAGTACGAAAGAAACCAAAACTTTGAAACGTACTAGAAGTTTCTAGAAGTCCTAGAGCTATTTGGAGTTCCAGAGGTCAAGAATTCTTAGAAGACTAGAAGTACTAGAAGACTAGAGGTACTAGAAGACTAGAGGTACTAGAGTCTAAAACACCCGAAAATCCAATGATCCTAGGGGGTCTAATGTCCTTGAAGCTATACAAGACTAAAAGTCCTAGAGGTATCAAAACAAGTACTAGGGGACAAGAAGAGAAGTACTAGAGATACTAGAAGTGATAGGTAACACTCAAGATACTGAAAATACTTAAGGTATGAGTGTTACTAAGATATATTAGAAGTGCCAAAGAACTGGAGACACTATACTTCATGGAAGTGAAGACTTATGTCATAAAGTCGCTCTCAAAATTTTCCAAGAAGATGATTCAAACTTTCGATATAGTGAGTCTGTTTGCCTTGAACATAGACCAGAAGTTTATTGGATGATACAGTTGTTTCAGGAGTTTCAGTGAGGCAAAGATGTTTCAGGAGTTTCAGTGTTGTTACAAAGATGTTTCAGTGTTCCAGAAACCCCCAAAGTTCTGATCCAGATACTCCAAATATTCCAAGTTTCATGTTCATATGCTCTGAGGCTGCCAAGGAAATGGCTGCGACGGGACTCTGTGCACTCCCGCGCACTGATCTACATCAACTCCAGACTTTACTCCATACTCCAGCCACCACCTCCCATTCTTCCCCCATTTTTCACTATGACCTGGGTCAACACCACGGCAGCACGCAACGTGCCTCTACCAATTAAAGAAGACGTGGTAACCATGGTTGCACTCCCGCACACGCCCATCTTCATTCTTGTTACTGCGACGTCCATAATCGCATACGACACCAGCTCCCTCCTCCCCCTCGATATCCACACCCGCCCCAAGGAGAGTTTGGACGCCCATGGTGCCTTTACACAAGCAGAGGTGCGCCACGTGACATTGGCAGCCTTGGACCCCGCTTTTTCCCGGGCAAAATTCGCCTCCTTGTTCATCCGCACCGCAAACAACTACACTCTTATCTATAGTGTGTCTTTGAACTACCAGAAACTGGCATACGAAGTGGTCCAGACCAGCAATGGCGTGACGTTGCAAAATTCACTTCCGGTGGCACAAGGCCAGGCTCAAAACTCTCTTGGAGCCATGCTCCGTTTGGCCACCAAAACCCTCCTCCATGGAGCCACGGTTCTGGCCAATATGGCCAATATCGAGCATTTCCAGTATCAAGCCAGTGACGACGAAGCCAGAAACGAGCCCTTGCCTCTGTTACGGCTTGTGCTAGCCAAAGTCATCAAGGTATCGTCCCAAATCCGCCGTTTTTGGGGGAAACCCAACCTGCACAACTTGATTTTTTACAACCACTTGAACCAGTTGCAATTGCTCAACTATAAGACTCTACGCACGGAGTCTGTGGCCTTGGACAAGTACCTGTACTTCCAAGAAATCAAAGTCCTTGACTACAACATGCAGGAAAACTACTTTATGTGTTTGAATGGATGCAACGACTTAAGTCTTTTTTATGTTGATGCAGAAAAAAGAGAAAAGAGTATCGTTTCTGGCATGGCCGATATTCTGCTTGGCTCAGAACCCTCCGAGGAGTCAGACCCACATAAACATACAGCAGAAGTGCCCGAACATCTGGAGTCTGATACGATTGTTTCGATTAAAAACGAGTTTTTGGAGCATTTAAACTTCTATCCCGAAAAATTCGTTTTTTCCCCGCAATCAAACATCATTTTGTTTGTTCTGCCGTCTGAAGAGTCTACGGAGATCCAAATCTACCACCTTTCGGCTATTACGCCACGGCTTCGCTTGGCCCAAACATTGAGGCCATTTCCTGCATCCAAAAACATCCTCTGTGAATGGGCTCCTTGTGGATCCTTTTTTGTGTGTTTAGATGTGGACCTGGGTTTCTGGAAAGTGTACCTGAAATTCGGGACGCTTATGTTCGACTCAGATATGGCGCATTCAGAGCTTTTCCCGGGTGAAGGGGCCAAAAGCCACTTCTGCCAGGCCTCCCATGTGGCCGTTTCTCCCAATAGTATGGCATTATACGTGGTTTCCCAGAACAGCTTGTTTAAATTGGACTTGTTGCGGCTTCACGAGTCTACATATAAACTAGCCAGTTTCCCGTTGCTCTTTGATGACTCCTATGTGAGTATACCATACTCGATTCAAAAACAATTGATGAAAGTGCCGATTTTACCATCTTTTCAGAACATCTTGGCGCATATACACTACCCAGGGCTGCATACCAGGAAGTATAGTGGTTTTGGGGCCAAACTCACTATGCAGTTGAACTCGTTTGACCAGCTATCCATGTCGTATGGTTCTAGTCTTGCGATTACCACCCCCACGTGCCTTGGATCAGTGGCTAATCACGTGCTCTGGTACCAGTTCTACAACCATTCAATGAACAACATGAACATCGTGTACCATTTTTGGCTCGACGACTTCTTAGTGCTTATAAACCGGTATGAGGATGGGGATATCATGGACGAACTCGTGATTTTGAACACGTGCAACTCCAAGTTTGGCAATGTTGGAAAGGAATTCAAGTTCGATAGTGACCTTGTTTTGTGGAGGCACACGTTCAAAAACCAGATCATCAATTGCAACGTTTCTGTGAGCCCAAAAGGTGGCCAGACGTTGGTGCTTCTCTGCGACGACTTTAAGTTGATCGTCATGGAAATCGAACCCAAGGGCGTGGATTCAGAGGCAGATTCCGAAAAGAGGCGTCTTCTTCGGGCATCCAAAACCATCCATTTGTCCAGTATCAAGAACAGGATCGCATTGCATCATATTAAAGAGATGATCAATATCAGAGAAAAACACTTCTTTTTCCTTCTTGATACCGGAGACCTTTACCTCTTGAAGAACCAGTCGGTGTCAAATGATCTGGGCACGCAAACAAGGAATATGTATGAGTTGGTGGTGATCAGCCATGGAGTGGAGCGGGTGGAGCTTGGAGAAATCGAGTTTGGAACCGGTGAAAAACGCCCAATTCTCTCTCTTTGCTTGGGCGACAAGTTGCACATTTATAAAATCCAGGAGTTGCTCGAATTGGCAGATACAGAGGATACAGGACATCAAGTAATGGACAGACCAGAGAGGGAAGGATTGAATGGGAAGCCGTTAGAGGTCGGAGAGGATCACGTTCCCGGGTCCTTGGTGGGATGCAGGCCCGTGGCCATTGAAACCCCTGGCTTCTACCCTCTCCGGGTTGTGCAGGAAAGTGTACAGGCAGAAAAGACGTTGGAGGTGGTGGGACTAGAGTACCAAACCTGTACACGCAGCAAGCACTTCTTGGTCAGGCAACAGGCGAGTCGGCTTTTGGTGCTCAATGAGTTCATCCACCGGGACTTGGTGAAGGGGGACCTGTACGAGCAGATCCATTCCAATTACGAGACGTTCAAGAGTTACAACTACTGCTTGGAGCTACTACTATTCAGGGCCATCGAGTCTTCTGAACAATTGGAGAGAGTCATGGGGCTCATCCAGAAAAATAGCAAGAAGAACCACATTTTTGTGAGTTTTCTCCGCAAAATCGAGGCCAGCCACTGGTGGCGCTTCTTCTCCACGTTGAATATGACTCCATTGGAGTACATGAACGAGTTGTTCTTGACCAAAGACGAGGACCTCTGCTACTCGTACTTGAGCATCTACCTCAACCATAAGAGGGAGTATGGGGACGAGGAGGAGTTGCAGGGAGATGAGATGTTTGGAGAAAACGAGAAAAGCGTGGTGCTCCATATACTACGCATGTTGAAGACAAGTCGACGCTGGGATCAGTTCTTGGAGCTTTGTCGGTTTATTAAGTTTCTCCAGCCAGAGGGACAGATCTTTGAGGACATCCAGTTATTAGCCAATGACCGCAGGATTTAGATCAGAACAGGACAGATGTTCGTAAGAGAGGGAACTGCCAAACCGAAACCAAACCAGAACCAGAACCAGAGGTCAAACCAGAACCAGAACCAGAGGTCAAACTTACCAGCTTTAATGTATTTGTTGAAATGGATATGGTGGGCAGTGGCATACAGTGGTGGAGGTCAGTTAATACCAGGAATTGACCAATCTTTACTTCTTCTGTATTGAGGAACTTGCCTAGGTACCGAGATGGAGTGGAGGCCTATACAGACTAGATGCTGTGCAGCCGAACTAAGGGGGGTGAATGGCAGTGTCCATACAACAGTGTCCACATTAACAGGCACTTGATTATGAAACACAGGTATAGTCGTGTCTAGAGTGAGAAGGACCGCATTCCTCCATTACTTCTTACAACATCTCAACCCTCAACCTCAACACCAAACTCGAAAACACCAGTTCTTTCATGCTCAGAAACACCAGTCTTGCAATGAGAGGTCAATCGCCTAGTCATATGTTGATTCTTTATTATTCAACTATCAGATGATTAGTCGGAGAATGAGGAATTTGCGAATTACAGAAATTACAGAAATTACAATTTTTGTAATTTTACAATTGGTGGGCATTAGTTGGTGGTGAGTGATGGTGAGTGGGAATTGGTGAGAACTGGTGGAGTTCTTGAGGTTCGCGCCTACATATAGCGAGACTGCGCGAGCTTTTCCACCAACCAAAAGTCTCACATTAACACACACATCTCCCCCTCCATGACGCTTGCAACCGAATTCGCCGAGACCACTCGTCGTTCGCTCACCCATGCGGACATGCGCTTGAGAGTGATCCATTTGTACCGTCGGTTTATCCGCAACTCCAAGGAGTTCTCCGACTTGTACGAGTTGGACATGCCCATTTCCAACGTCAAGACCAAGATCAGACAGGAGTTCGAAAGACAGCGTTTTGTCAGCGACTTGAACGTCACCAACATCTTATACGCCAAGGGCCAGATGGAGTTCCAGGAATTGGTCAACTTCTGGAAGCAACAGTGCCATGTGTTGAGGTACTTTGAGGACCAGGAGGCCTACGGTTCCGTGGACAAGAACGACTTTGTCCGTAACTTCTTGAGGGGGAATTAGGTCCCATTGCATAGTCGAAAGACCAATAAATGATTTCGTGTAAACTATAATACAACTGCTACAAGACCATTACACCAGTAGATTAAACCGTAAGTAGTCTATGGACATTGCTATATAAGACTACTGAAAGACTACTAGAAAGAATACTAGAAAGACTACTAGATAAGAATGGCTGGATGGCTGGATGGCTATTGTTACTCTGCAATCATGGTGCTCACGTGAAGTCCACGTGACAATCTAGCTACATTCTCAAGATTATCCATACCAAGACTTTTTACAGTTACTAGATACACTAACACTAGATACATACACTAGAAATTAATTAGATGAAATAAAGATGGTGTCTCATACACGGCCGCACGCTGGCTCGGGGTATACTGGCATTGCCAGCGGCGCCACAGATTACTCCATGTTGTCAGCCAAAGGTGCCTCCTCTCCATCGTAGTCCAACTCCTCGTCCTCCTCCACACTGGCTTCCTGGTACTGCTGGTACTCCGACACCAAGTCGTTCATGTTGGACTCGGCCTCGCCAAACTCTATCTCGTCCATTCCCTCCGACGTGTACCAATGCAAAAACGCCTTTCTTCTAAACATGGCACTGAACTGGTCGCCCACTCTCTTGAAAAGCTCCTGGATCGATGTCGAGTTTCCGATGAATGTGGCCGACATGTCCAAGTCCTTGGGTGGCACCGAACAAACGGCAGTCTGCACGTTGTTGGGGATCCACTCCACGAAATAGTCGGCGTTTCTGGTTTGCACCTTGTGCATTTCGTCGTCCACTTCCTTGACAGAGACCTTACCTCTGAAAAAGGCTGCGACGGTCAAGTAACGACCGTTTCTGGGGTCGGAGGCGGCCATCATGTTTTTGGCATCGAACATTTGCTGCGTCAATTCGGGCACTGTCAACGACCGGAAAGACTTGGAGCCTAGAGAGGTCAATGGTGCATATCCCACCATAAAGAAATGTAATCTAGGGAATGGCACCAAGTTGACGGCCAACTTTCTCAAGTCCGAGTTCAATTGACCGGGGTAACGCAACGAGGTGGTGACTCCCGACATCACCGACGACACCAAATTGTTCAAGTGGTCGTAGTTTGGCTGCGGCAATTTCAAGGTCTTCTGACAGATATTGTACAAAGCCTCGTTATCGATACAGAAGGTCTCGTCCGAGTTCTCCACCAATTGATGGATGGACAACGTGGCATTGTAGGGCTCGATCACTGTATCGGACACCTTGGGCGAGGGCACCACCGAGAAAGTGGCCATCATTCTGTCGGGGAATTCTTCTCTAATTCTGGATATCAATAAGGTTCCCATTCCGGAACCCGTACCTCCACCCAAGGAATGGGTGATTTGGAAACCTTGCAAGGAATCACAACCCTCAGCTTCTCTTCTGATGACGTCCATGACGGAGTCGACCAATTCTGCTCCCTCGGTGTAGTGACCCTTGGCCCACACGTTACCGGCGGACGATTGGCCGAAGATGTAGTTGTCGGGGCGAAACAAGTTTCCGATTTTGGAGGACTTGACGGAATCGATGGTGCCGGGCTCCAAGTCCACGAGCACAGCACGAGGAACATACTTGCCAGAAGAGGCCTCGTTGAAATACACATCCAACTTTGCTTTTTGAATGCCTTCGTCGCCGTGGTACACTCCACTGCTGTCCAAGCCATGTTCGCCACAGATGGTTTCCCAGAAGGCGGCTCCGATCTGGTTACCACACTGACCGGTGGACAAATGAATCTAGGGGTTAGTATATGTTTAAAATGAATCGTATAACCACAGACAAATAAGAGCGTAGATTGATGATGGTTGGAGGTAGATTAAGAGGTGGAACAGATGGAGATGGGCACACAATCGGGTATATGTAGAGTCCGTAGTAGACACGAAAAGGGACTTGAAACTGGAAGAGACCATGATGGTAGAGATGGCGATAATCTATCTCTGGACTAGGAGGTATATGGAGATCAGAACTGCGTGGCTGTAAACTCACCAGCCACTAGATCCCACCACTGTATATATATCCATATCCATATCCGCTGTATCCATATCCACTATGTTGGATATACCACTGATCCACCATATAGGTATTCCATCTTTTACTGTGCCAGCGGCTATCAATAGTTATCATTGTGTCTCAGGATGCCACAGCTGTCACTATAATTTGGGGCTGTGATTATCATGGTAGGATGGAGGGATGTCTGTGATCTTATATACGGAACAGGAAAAGGGCACGGATTCTAGAACGAACCCACGAGCCTGGGGCACGGGTGCACCTGAAACATGGCACAACATACAATTTCTCTCATGGTTGAAAAATAGATCGGGTATAAGGAGTAGCTGGCCAAGGCACAACAAAATGTTTGTTTTCAGAGCGCCCAGGACGGTGCGCGCACACACTTATTTCTGTTTTGGGCGGAAAGTAAACTCGCGATTCAGACGGTGCGCGAGACGAACATGAAACTGCCCTGTGCAGATCCCGTGGGTGGTTGCAGATTGGCTGAAACACTCATGAAACAGATCTGTGGGGTGGTTATGCCGGATTGGCCTGCACACGCTTTGTTCCTTTCCTTCGTTCTGCTTCGTATTTATGGTCGTGCATCTGACAAGGTGTCAAAGTCATGTATTTGAGGTGTCTTAAATATCTGGTCCTCGCATATTGTATCGTGTGTGCCTGCAGATAATGCATGGACTTCATCTCCCATTCTCTGTATAAGATACCCACTAGTCAATTAAGTTTGCTTTAGATCTGTTAATAGACGTTTCAGGTTTGTTTCAGGTTTGTTTCAGGTTTGTTTCAGGTTTGTTTCAGGTTTGTTTCAGGTTTGTTTTAGGTTTGTTTTAGGTTTGTTTTAGGTTTGTTTCATTTGTTGTATCTGTTCCTTATTGTGAGCATGTTTAAGCTTCTGTTGATGGCCTGTGGTGTCCTGTATACACGCCACACAGCCTTTTACCCTACTACTCCATGTATTTCTCCTTCCCCCAATTTTTTGGGTTTTTAGATGATGACATGTGATACTCTATACTTTCATATTGGTTTCCACGTGACTTCGTGTATTTATTCTTTTTTCCCGATTTTTTAGTGTACTCTGTAGTTTCGTACCTTAAGCGCATACTCACTAGTATTTAAGAACCATTAATTATGTGCAACACACATACTAAATCAATAAACCTAAAAATACATCCGATCCACATAAAAGCTACACCAGTGCATCCGGGACTATTGAAACCAGTACACCTTGTAATGGCCGCCTGTACACTCAGGCCCGAAGTCACGTGACCACACGCTTCGTAGACCGTGCCTTAAATCCTCCAAAACCACTATGAATACTTTCTTAATCTGTAGAAATAGTTTACTGAGCGTTGCAAACATCATACATACTTTTTTTCAAAATTTTACAAGTGGCTTGGGAGGGAAATAGAGGGTGGGGCAGGTCCGGGAAATTGCCTTTTCCGGTAATTCGCGTTCGGAACCCCGACCCGACCCGACATCCCCATCATACAAGACTCCACAGAAACCTGTACCCATAAAATGGTTTATCATAGAAAACCTCATAGAAACGTCGGGGAGTCCCGGGCTCAGAACTGGACAGGTTAAAGCAATTTAATTTGGCTCTCAGCACCATCAAAACGAGCAGGCTCACCCAAACGTAGTGTTGATATGTTCATTTTCAAGATTTGTCCCGACTTCTTGTGCTGTTTGGGATCAAGAAAAGTTGCTACAATTAAAGCAATGGTGAACGAGGAATCTCCATATATATATGGAGACTTTGCGCCATTTATCACTGAATAACTCAATCAAATATCAACTGCCTGAGATACACCAAGAAGCCTCCAAGAACCAGACCCACCAAAAGATCAATGTCTATGAATTATGGTGTATGACTAATGATTCTTCAAGACACGTTGGTTACCTAAACTTGTATTTATTGACGGCTTATATATAAGAAGAGAAACCAAGAAGAGAAACCGAGAAGAGAAACTAAGAAGAGAAATTGCTTCGAAACTAAGAAAATCTAAGAAGAAAAATTGCTTCGAAACTAAGAAAATCTAAGAAGAGAAATGGCTTCGATTCTACCAGGACATTGATGATTCTTCTAGTCTAAAAAGGCCTTCACAGTACTTCGTACAATGATGATTCTCCTAGAATAAAGTGGCCAGTTTTAGGATCGGACGAGTAGACTTCATAATACCTCTATATGGTGTCCCACTCTAGTGGATCTAACACTTCGGACAACACTTTATAGTAAGACTATGTGTATTCTCTGGGCTCCATATACACAGTTTCTGACATATGGTTTCTACTATGTAGTGTTATGTTCTTTAATACATTTATGCTTACTAATCCTTTGCTCGTTGATGGTCCCCAAAGAGAGGAGCCGAAGTTATATAACTTTGAGAGAAACGTAGTACCGGAAAACTCTCCACTAGAACAATGGTAGGGATTGTTCCAGAATATTCGAAAGGTCATGGTGGAACTTCATGCAGCGATGGCTGTGATACAGCATTTAGAATGGCCATTGTTACCATCGGACAGAGTAGGTTTCATGAATCCTCTATACACCGGGCCCTGCATATAGTGGATCTAACATCTAGTGTAATTGAAGCAATTATGATATGTTCTTTAGTACGTTTATGGCTAATGGAAACTATACTCGTTGATGAATCCTCAGGAAGAAATCGACCTTCTTTAAATATTCTTGCACGAGATATTTTCAAAGGGTGTAACAGCAAACCCCGATATACTGGGCACGTGAGCTCAATACCTGTTATGTAGAGAACTGGCCATGGAATCTAACAATATAATTTCCTTATAGTTTATTGCATTTAGGGATTTGATTCATTAGGTTATATGCAACTTGGTGTGGGTCGGAACGAAATTGGGATTGCATAATTTAAAAGTAACTAAATTTTTGACTCTCACTCTCTTTCCATTGCATTTTCTTTTAGTATTCTATTGTGGTATTTTCTTGTAGTATTCTATTGTGGTATTTTCTTTTAGTATTCTATTGTGGTATTTTCTTTTAGTATTCTATTGTGGTATTTTCTTGTAGTATTCTATTGCAGCATTCTGTCGTAGTATTTTATTGTAGTATTTTATTGTAGTATTTTCTTGTAGTATTCTATTGTAGTATTCTATTGTAGTATTCTATTTGTTAGACCCACCATGGGTAAACACACTACCTATAGAGGTATTGTTAGAGCCTACGAATGCCAATGACTTGTCCAATGCGTCATACCCCGCGACTTGGATTGATACTTTCACCTTACCTCGTGACATGGCGTTTAACCGCCATGCTCCACTTCTCTGGTACTCACAGGCTAACTATATAAGTACTCGGATTCCCACCTATTGGGGATCCATCGGTGAATAAACATACAAAACAGAGTACTGGACGTAACCAGAATCTAACATACTATTACTATTACTATTACTATTACTATTACTATTACTATTACTATTACTATTACTATTACTATTACTATTACTATTACTAT
>NKZC01000397.1:0-11113 GCA_002374385.1 Metschnikowia borealis | reverse complement strand
ATAATAGACCAAAATCTAGACTCACCTTTGAAAACAAAAAATCGTGTTAATGTTTTTGTAGTAAGAAATATTTTTGCACGTTGAATCACGCGTCAAAGGAGTCAAATCTTCAGGAGAATCACTCTCAATCCGGCGTTTGGTTTGTTTTCTGTAAGTGATTAAATCTTGATGTAATAATAATAGAGATCAAGCTTTTTGAAATCAGATTCATGGTTTCCAACAGCGTATTGAATTGATATTTTTTCTCTTGATCTGTTTGTAATTTCTGGTGTACTGTGTAGTTTCACTGCAAAAGTGAGTGCCGCATTATAAATCAAGCTCCATAAATTCACCACAATAAATATCCATAAATTCTTTAGGGTGTAAAAAAACTAGTGAATTAGTTGAATACAATAAGATTGTGTCATGTGCTGAAAAATAAATTGAACGGGTGTTTTTGCTGACTCACTAAGAGGAATTGGAGCGAGCAGTGCTCATAACCAAAATGGATGGTCAGTGCTCGCAATCAATACTGTACCAGTGCTCGCAACCAATACTGTACCAGTGCTCATAACTAAAATGGGTGGTCAGTGCTTGCTGTTGGACAAGTGCAGTGGATGTGCAACGTGCAATATAGCGAAATTGGACAGAGAATAGTCTCTTTCCGTTCCGAGGCCTGTATATATGCATACCGATAGTATAAAGTGGTGGCGTCAGATGTCATCAGGTGTGTCCAGTTCAAATTCAGACAAGTGCAAAGAAGTGTGGTGCAGGAAGAAGGAAACCAAGAAATCCAAAGTGGATAAAAAGGAGAAGTGGCCCAAGGTTGAGGGGGATCCATATAGACCCAAGATGGATTTTGTGGTCTGAACAAGTGGCACAAGTTAAGAATATTTGGAGTGTACCAGTGCTCGCAACCAAAACAAATGGTCAGTGTTCGCAACCAAAACGAATGGTCAGTGTTCGCAACCAAAACGAATGGTCAGTGCTCGCAACTAAAACGAATGGTCAGTGTTCGCAACCAAAAGATGCATCAGTGCTCATAACCCACTTAATTTATCATTCATTACTCCAGCCATTTCTCTGGATTTTAAACCTACTAAAATCATCTGCATATCTAACAAACCAACTAGTATTATATCATTCAATTTTAGTTATATTTTTATAATACGTATCAGTTTTAATTTTCTTATTCTTTTCATCTATTTTTCCTAGATAATTAGCAAGTTTAAAGCACCTATGTATAACTAAAGCCAATAAGAAAAGTGGTTGAACGCTTATTATTCTTATTCTTATTATATATTTAATAAATAATGATTCGCTGCAAATTATCATATTATAAGTTTTCTTGCAATTAAACCTATGAAACTCGACGATTTTGTTCACTTAATTAATATTTGGGACATTCATTTAATAGTCTAGGTTTTACGTTTGAATTTGGAATTGAACCAAAATCGATGTATTAACAGTACATTGCTTTACCATTGAGCTATATAAACTACTATACCAGTGCTCATACCATGATGGATCAGTGCTCGCAACCAAAATGGGTGGTCAGTGCTCGCAACCAATACTGTACCAGTGCTCGCAACCAAAAGGTGTACAGTATTTATCAATACTGAAAGTGAGCAATCAATAATTATTTCAGAAAACGAAAGCGCACACTGAAACTCCTAGAGTGTGGTATACTTGCTTTTTGATGGTCTATTGACCTTTCCTATATATTAGGAAGATCCTAGTCTCACATCATTCTTGTTGGGAAGGTTTAGCCAAGCTAGAGAAGTCTATATAAGATGGAATTCGTCCATATCCTGTTCGAATTTCTTAGTGTTAATCAAAAATCAGAATATTGTCTGTGAGGAACATACCAAGATGTCGTGTACTCCAGACCTTCAGAAGCAGCCAGACCTTCAGAAGCAGCCAGACCTTCAGAAACAGCCAGACCTTCAGAAACAGCCAGACCTTCAGAAACAGCTAGACCTCCAGAAACAGCCAGACCTCCAGAAACAGCTAGACCTCCAGAAACAGCCAGACCTCCAGAAACAGCTAGAACTTCAGAAACAGCCAGACCTCCAAAATCAGATCACGTAACTCCTCAAGTATTTACATACCTTGATGAGACTATGAACTTTATGCATCATGAACAACAGTATACACTGAACTGTACTCCATGTTTATTGAAAGGACCTTCTGATGTACCTACTATAAAGGTACAGATGGTGTTAAATGATGCAAAGTATTCAAAGCAGGTGGCCAAAATGGTTCAAACCACATTAGGAAACTTAAACAAACCAATAATTCAAAAAGTTAGTTTTTTTATTGAGTAGAGACTTCACATAAACAGTTTATTTCGAATCTTTGATGCTCAGCAATTTTCAAGTCATGAGTACGGACCTTTCTGAATTATTGGTTGTTTAATTTTGCGAGTGTGGTTTGAAACATTTTGTCGCGCTGCTTTGAATACTGTCAACAAGTATCTAGCATGTACGGAGTCAAGGTACTTCGTAGATGCATTGTATGCAGACCAATAAGGCATTTATGTGCAGGTCACTAGTGGGTGAAAAGCTTTCACACCTCGTTTAAGACTTTGGTCTTGTAAGGTACAACTTACATATCCCTGTATATCAATGTATACTAGACATAGGTTGAAAACTACTGTACTATAGTGTACTGTACTACAGTACTATATTCTACTGTACTACAGTACTATACTCTACTGTACTACAGTACTATATTCTACTGTACTACAGTACTATATTCTACTGTACTACAGTACTATACTCTACTGTACTACAGTACTATACTCTACTGTACTACTGTACTATACTCTACTGTACTACTGTACTATACTCTACTGTACTGCTGTACTATACTGTACTGTACTACAGTACTATACTCTACTGTACTACTGTACTACAGTACTATACTCTACTGTACTACTGTACTATACTCTACTGTACTACTGTACTATACTAAACTGTACTACTGTACTATACTCTATTGTACTACTGTACTATACTCTATTGTACTACTGTACTATACTGTACTGTACTACTGTACTATACTCTACTGTACTGCTGTACTATACTGTACTGTACTACAGTACTATACTGTACTGTACTACTGTACTATACTCTACTGTACTACTGTACTATACTCTACTGTACTACTGTACTATACTGTACTGTACTACTGTACTATACTCTACTGTACTACTGTACTATACTGTACTGTACTACAGTACTATACTCTACTGTACTACTGTACTATACTCTACTGTACTACTGTACTATACTCTACTGTACTACTGTACTACTGTACTATACTCTACTGTACTACTGTACTATACTCTACTGTACTGCTGTACTATACTGTACTGTACTACAGTACTATACTCTATTGTACTATTGTACTATTCTCTACTGTACTATTGTACTATACTGTACTGTACCACTGTACTATACCCTTCTGTACTACTGTACTATACTCTACTGTACTACTGTACTATACTCTACTGTACTGCTGTACTATACTGTACTGTACTACAGTACTATACTCTATTGTACTATTGTACTATACTCTACTGTACTATTGTACTATACTGTACTGTACTACTGTACTATACTGTACTGTACTACTGTACTATACTCTACTGTACCACTGTACTATACCCTTCTGTACTACTGTACTATACTCTACTGTACCACTGTACTATACTCTACTGTACCACTGTACTATACTCTTCTGTACTACTGTACTATACTCTACTGTACTACTGTACTATACTCTACTGTACTACTGTACTATACTCTACTGTACTACTGTACTATGCTAGATACTTGTTGACAGTATAGCATTATACAGTGAAACTACGAACGGCCATTAATCAGTCACCGATTATTTGGTATACCTAGAAGTAACCAGACGGATGGATTGAGATAGAGGTGGAGTAGAGACGTAGGTAGAGACGTAGAGGTAGATAATTTAATTCTAGAGCTAGTACATGCTTAGTTCCAGACTCACAAAGGGTACCTTTTATTAGAACTGTACCAGGAAATCCGTCTTGTGGTCACTGGTGATTCCCCAACCATGAGCGGGCTCCCTCTATATATACTTGACTCCGTCCTCCTGCACCGGACTTTTTTTCTGAAATAATCCCGATACACCTGAAACCTCCAATCCAGACCTGTATACACTACCGGCCTACATATGCGTTTGTCGGAGCCTTGGAGACTGATGGTCAGTCCAATTACACTGTACTGCATGTAACACACCTGCACAGATATAATGAATATGATAAATGATAAATGAATATGATAAATGATAAATGAATATGATAAATGAATATGATAAATGAATATGATAAATGAATATGATGAATGAATATGATAAGTGATAAATGAATATGATAAATGAATATGATAAGTGATAAATGAATATAATAAATGAATATGATAAATGAATATTAATTATCCCCACCATATTAATAAAAGGGAATGGGTTGGGATGGGCCCATCAATTTAAAATTCACCTATATCAATGACCATACATTATCTCCAAGAAGAAGATTTTAGAATCTAGATGGTGGTAAATACAACAAAATAATAGAACATTTTTAAGCCAATTTTTAAGCCAATTTTCAAGGCCAGTTTTAAGTCAATTTTTAAGTCAATTTTTAAGCCCATTTTTAGGCCAATTTTTAAGCCTGTCTACCCAACAAAAAACGTATATCCATTTTAAGCGGCTCAAGATATCGGTTCTACTGCTTATGTAAGAAAATTAAGGGATTAGAAATAATTATAGTGACACGAATAGTGTATTTATAAGGGAAATATCTATAGAATACGTTAATTAAGGCCCCATATAAGCCCTATATAAGCCCCATATTGATTAGGGTAGAGGTACTGGTGTACTAAGGACTGGGACTGCCCTCTTTACATGACCACCACCTGCATACAGCCCGTGAGTTTCTGGGCGTATATGCAGTCCCGACATCTTGACTTCGGTCGTTTCATCAACCCTCTAGGAAAAAATACACTTTTAAGGACAATCCAAGGTTCTATTTGGTTTCGAAAAGAAGACTTGGGGTCCGGGAACTTCCCATTTCAAGTGGGGGTGGAGAGAAGAATGGGGTCCGGAGGTGCACGTCACGTGACCTTTGCGAGGGTCCCACCGTTAGAGAGCCCCCCATACAGTGTTTTTCGAAACTATTCAAACCAGCGCAACACAATGTTTCGTACCCCTTCGCACAGTCTTTCAAACCAAATGGCGTAATGTTTCACACCAACTTTCATTAGAACTCAATATTGTGAAATCTGAAATCTGGACCATTGCCTCATGTACTACATTTGGGAGTCTTGCAGTACCAATCAAGGGTCAAAACGGACGGAACTGAACTGGAAGGGGTAAGAAACTTTTTGAACTATCGGGATGTTTGATTTTGCTAGTGTGGTTTGAATTGTTTTGCCCGGTTTGAATACTTTTGAAAAACATTGTATATAATCCCATACAAGTCCCATACAAGTCCCATACAAGTCCCATACAAGTCCCATACAAGTCCCATACAAGTCCCATACAAGTCCCATACAAGTCCCATACAAGTCCCATACAAGTCCCATACAAGTCCCATACAAGTCCCATACAAGTCCCATACAAGTCCCATACAAGTCCCATACAAGTCCCATACAAGTCCCATACAAGTCCCATACAAGTCCCATACAAGTCCCATACAAGTCCCATACAAGTCCCATACAAGTCCCATACAAGTCCCATACAAGTCCCATACAAGTCCCATACAAGTCCCATACAAGTCCCATACAAGTCCCATACAAGTCCCATACAAGTCCCATACAAGTCCCATACAAGTCCCATACAAGTCCCATACAAGTCCCATACAAGTCCCATACAAGTCCCATACAAGTCCCATACAAGTCCCATACAAGTCCCATACAAGTCCCATACAAGTCCCATACAAGTCCCATACAAGTCCCATACAAGTCCCATACAAGTCTCATACAAGCCCCATACAAGCCCCATACAAGTCCCATACAAGTCCCATACAAGCCCCATACAAGTCCCATATATTAGTGTACTTGGAGCACCAGTGTGAATATGATATCATGAGAGAATATGCAAAGATGAACGATAAAGTATTGCGACTATTACACCAATCGATCTACTTATTGGTGGATATCTTTGAATTACTTTACATACCATTTGCATTGACAGGGTATTTAAAAGTGCCATCTGCATTGACAGGGTATTTAAAAGTGCCATTTGCATTGACAGGGTATTTAAAAGTGCCATTTGCATTGACAGTGTATTTAAAAGTGCCATTTGCATTGACAGGGTATTCAAAAGTGCCATTTGCATTGACAGTACATTTTACAAGTATGAAAAGAGGCTCACCCAAACGAGTGGAATTTTAAAGAGTGGCCAGAAACACAATGGTTAATTTTTCTTTCTAATCAACTAATTCTGTTAACATGAATAGTATAGTTAAAAGTGTGAAACAATCAGTCACATAACATGAGTTGAAGCAAGCTAAAAAAGTGTATACTATAGATAATCCCAAGTGGGCAAAAGTTCACGGGAGATATTTAATCTTAATATTTAATCTTAATATTTGATCTTAATATTTAATCTTAATATGTGGCACCGATTATGTGCAGTCTCTAGTAAATATCGAAAACAATAGTAGCAAAGAGTGGATGGACTTGCTTCGTCAGAAAACCCTTGACCTTGGACTGCCATCTTCACCTGCGCACATCCTGCATCCAACCCGCACACCCACACGGTGCGAAGGTAAAGAGCATCGCGATGAGACTCTCACTGCACCATGGGCAGAAAGACTTTGGCGGAGCAAATCGCCGAGCTTGGCGAAAACAAAAACGACTTTGATATCGAGGATAATGACCTCGCAAACCATTTTTCCAGCGGCTCAGACCACTCCGACGCAGAGAACGCCACAGACCATTATGTGCCAGTATCCAAGAGTAAGCTTCGGAAGCCGCCGGTGATCTTGGGTAAAAAGTACTCGGGGAAAGTCACCAGCAGAGACTCGATTTTCGGCGACTCCAGCGGGAAAACTGAGCTGCAAGAGCTGGAAAATGGAGAACTGGAAAATGGAGAACTGGAAAACGGAGAACTGGAAAACGGAGAACTGGAAAACGGAGAACTGGAAAACGGAGAAGAGGAAGAACTTGGGCATGACGACATAGAGGTTCTGGAAGAGGAGGAAGAGGAGGAGGAGGAGGAAGAAGAGGAAGAGGAGGAACAAGAGTCATCAGTTCGGAACAAAATCAAGAGCATGATGGCCAATGAAAGAAAACATATTGTTCTGAGACTCTCGGAATCCGCCGCAAACGATGCCTCCAAAGGGTACGCCATTCTCCAGCAACATAAAGAGTTCGATGCGCTTATTGATGCCCGGTTGAAGATCCAAAAAGCGTTGACTGAAAGTAATATGCTCCCTGCGGCCTGTGTGCAGGAATACGTTCTGAACCAGAGCACCAAACATTTGCAAAGCGCCAAGGAGGCATGTTTCGGGCTTTTGGATGCCATCCATGGGCTCCGCAGCAAGCTTCTGCAGAGAGATAAGGTGATTTCCGAGCCAAAAAACCCCAAAAAACGCACGTTGGCCGAGTACGCACGGGCCAGTTTGGACTACGACTCGTCGCTCGAGCAGTACAGAGGTACCGTGTTGAACAAGTGGCTGGCCAAGATCCAGAACTCGCTGGGCGCCAGTGCCATGAATGCAGGCAAGTTCAAGGCCTTGAACCAATCTGCAGAACAGCAGGTGATGAACAACCTCCAGGATATGGAGCGGTTGGTCAAGAGAACTCGTCTCAACCGGAGAAAAATTACTCCATTAGGCAGTGAACCCGATAAAGAGATAGACGGAGAAACAGGCGAAACGGGCGAAAAGGGAGAAGAAGAAACGGGCCAGTCCAGAGCTCTCAACCTAGAAGAACTCGAAAGCATTTTCGACGACGAAGATTTCTACCGTGTTCTACTCAACGATCTCGTCGATAAGAAAATCCACACCAGCGACCCCACGTCCGGGTTACAGTTTGCATTGAAAGGAGCTGCATCCAGCAAACTCAAGAAAAACGTCGACAACAAGGCGTCCAAGGGCCGTCGGTTGCGGTATCACGTGCACGAGAAGCTAGCCAACTTCGATACTCCCAAGCCTTGGGTCAAGTGGAGCGATGCGCAGATCGACGAGTTCTTTGCGTCGCTCTTGGGCCAGAAGGTCAGCATGCAAGAGGACTCCGATGCTGAGAGTTCTGGAAATGAAAGCGAAGAGATTGTGCCTGGATCTATTCAATTATTTGGATGAGTTAATTTAAAGAGTTAAATCCAAATAAGTCTACATTGAAGGCAGCAAATCTTCTTATTAAAGGCAGCAAAATTTCATTGAAGGAATCAAAATTTCATTGAAGGAAGCAAAATCTCATTGAAGGCAGCAAATCTCATTGAAGGCAGAAATCTTCTCATTGAAAGAAGTAAATCTTTGTGACATTTAGTGGAATCCAGGATACCATCGATCATTAATGGATTTATGAGGGTCCAAGATGGCAGCAAATGGGCTTACTACTATTATTAACTAAAATGATGGTGAGCATGAAGATGTGGAGAATCAGATCATCCTAGTGGGTCATTGACTATGTTATTGGATCCAGATAAACATAGAAAGCAGCTGCAACTAGTGGTAGGACTGCTATGAGACGATGACTGACTCAGTAAGTACTTCTACTCTACTATAAATCAAGACTATACCATTGGTCCCAGTACTCCACTACTGGCACTACTTTACTATTAGTACTCCACTACTGGTACTACTTCACTCTAGTACTCCACTACTGGCACTACTCCACTCTAGTACTCCACTACTGGCACTACCAGTCATACTGACTAAGATTCTTGTGCGATGCCAAGTACTAAGTTATTCTAATCGTTGATGATCCTCAAAGAAGAATCTGAGCTGTCTATAAGTATGAATAGAAAACGTGGTTTCGAAAACCTCTCACCAGAACAATAAAGGCGATGTTCTTGGTCGTCGTAAAACCAATACTGTCAAGTGTTAGGTGACTATGGAATGGCCATTATAGGATCTGCCAGTATCCGTTCTAACAGTTGGTATAGTGGAGTATTCTGGTGGAGTATTCTGGTGGAGTATTCTGGTGTAATAGTTTATTGATATTACTCTTGGGATTTTATGTCCATTGTGGTCTAATATAGTAGAGTAGAGTTTACAGTAGAGTAGTAGAATAGAGGAGACAATACAAGAGTTGAGTAGTGATTTATTTTGCTAGAACGTCTGTAACCTAAGTAGATACTGTCTGTATTAGTTCGTAACAAGAATCTGGCATAGTGGGAGTATAGTACTAGAGAGCATAATAGTTAAGAGTTAGGAGTTAAGAGTTAAGAGTAGAGAGTTAAGAGTATAGTATTAGAGAGTATAAGAGTATAGTATTAGAGAGTATAAGAGTATAGTATTAGAGAGTATAATAGTACACAGTTAAGAGTACAGAGTATAAGAGTATAGTATTACAGAGTATAAGAGTATAGTATTACAGAGTATAAGAGTAGAGAGTTAAGAGTAGAGAGTTAAGAGTAGAGAGTTAGGAGTTAAGAGTTAGGAGTAGAGAGTATAGTATTAGAGAGTATAATAGTATAGTATTAGAGAGTATAACAGTAGAGAGTATAAGAGTATAGTATTAGAGAGTATAATAGTACACAGTTAAGAGTATAATAGTACAGTATTAGAGAGTATAATAGTACAGAGTTAAGAGTATAAGAGTATAGTATTAGAGAGTTAAGAGTAGNAGTACAGAGTTAAGAGTATAAGAGTATAGTATTAGAGAGTTAAGAGTAGAGAGTTAAGAGTAGAGAGTTAAGAGTATAAGAGTATAGTATTAGAGAGTATAAGAGTAGAGAGTTAAGAGTAGAGAGTTAAGAGTAGAGAGTTAAGAGTAGAGAGTTAGGAGTAGAGAGTATAAGAGTATAGTAGTACAGAGTATAAGAGTATAGTGTTAGAGAGTATAATAGTACACAGTTAAGAGTAGAGAGTATAATAGTACACAGTTAAGAGTATAAGAGTATAGTATTAGAGAGTATAAGAGTAGAGAGTTAGGAGTAGAGAGTTAGGAGTAGAGAGTTAAGAGTAGAGAGTATAATAGTACACAGTTAAGAGTATAGTATTAGAGAGTATAATAGTACACAGTTAAGAGTAGAGAGTATAGTATTAGAGAGTATAACAGTAGAGAGTATAATAGTACAGTATTAGAGAGTATGATAGTATAGTATTAGAGAGTATAATAGTACAGAGTTAAGAGTATAAGAGTATAGTATTAGAGAGTTAAGAGTAGAGAGTTAAGAGTAGAGAGTTAAGAGTATAAGAGTATAGTATTAGAGAGTTAAGAGTAGAGAGTTAAGAGTAGAGAGTTAAGAGTATAAGAGTATAGTATTAGAGAGTATAAGAGTAGAGAGTTAAGAGTAGAGAGTACACAGTTAAGAGTACTTGTTAGATTCCAGTTAGGTCAGGAATTCTGTATATTGTTCATTCGCCGAGGATTCCTATGAGGAAGGAATCTGAGGTACTTAAATACTTTTAGAGAAAAAGGACATGAGACTTAACACGAGAACATTAGCGATGAACACCGTCCCAAAATCATGCGATATTGGGTCCCAGCGTCTTGATATGGCCATTTTTGGATTAGACAGTGAGGGCTCAAAATACCTCAATACGTAGGCACTACCTGGTGGATCTAACAGTGTAGTATTAGAGAGTAAAGAGTTAATAGTTAAGAGTGTAGTATTAGAGAGTTAAGAGTTAATAGTTAAGAGTGTAGTATTAGAGAGTGAAGAGTTAATAGTTAAGAGTTAAGAGTTAAGAGTTAAGAGTTAAGAGTTAAGAGTTAAGAGTGAAGAGTTAATAGTTAAGAGTGAAGAGTTAAGAGTTAAGAGTTAATAGTTAAGAGCTTTCTGAAAACAGACATGAAGGCGGTTCTGGATTCTGGAGTAGTTGACTCTTTGAAAATCAAGCCCAATAATTCCAAATCTTGAATGATTTCTAGTGCATACTCAGGGCAACCTTTTGATGCATTAATAGCGTTTGCAGCCAACGAAA
>NKZC01000095.1:0-58147 GCA_002374385.1 Metschnikowia borealis | reverse complement strand
TTTCTTCTTCGGGATTGATACCACTGTCAAATGTACACTTTAAGTGATGTAATCGACTATTGAGTAGTATAGTAGTACTGTAGACTAGTAAGTAGTACTGTAGACTAGTAAGTAGTACTGTAGACTAGTAAGTAGTACTGTAGACTAGTAAGTAGTATAGTAGTACTGTAGTTGATATACTGTACACTTGTAGATACACTGAACCTATGAAGGAGAGTCAACCGGTCTCTCATATATATTTACTAATATTCAACTTGGTATGTATATTTATCCTCTAAAGCACTTATTAATACATATCATTTAGCATAAATCCTGGTAGTGGTGGTATTCCATATGTTATCATATATGATATATTTATGGACTTCCATGGAATTTGCTCTGAAACATAACCTATAAAAATTACAATTGATAATGGCAATAATGGTTCAAATGATCTGACGCGTGATTGTAATCCATAGCCTTTGCAGGTCAGTCCTGTTAGATCCATCATAGGTAGAGCCCTATCTATTGAGGTATTTTGAGCCGTCACTGTTTAATACTAACAATGGCCATATCCACACGCTCAGGACCAACTTATGATGTTCGGAAGGCGTTAATTGCTACTGTTCTTGTGTTAAGTCGCACGCCCACTTCTGTAAGAGTATTTAAGTAGCTCAGATTCCTCCCTCGGAGAAATCACCGACGAATAAACATAGTAAACAGAGTACGTGAGGTACCCGGAATGTAAGAAAACCTACTTAATATCAGAATTACTCACGTTACTTTCAGCTCAACAAAATCAAACATTCGGTGCCACGTTTTTCGTGATTTGATAGTCCTAAATGTCCACCTTTTAGACTTCACGAGTTAACAGATAGAATATCAACAGAAAAAGGATTCTAGATACATTCAAACGAAAAGGTTCACATACCTACATGTGGTCTTAGACGTTCCACTTTGAGACAGCAATACACCCAAAGAAGTCAATCATCAAGCCTACAATATATTGAATTGATATAACTATTATTACAACCGAATAAAACGAATATATACTTTTCCTTTTTTTTCCCACACATTTATGATTTCGGATTTATAGAGAATTATATGGCTCACTGCTCCAGGTCCAGTCCTTGTTATTGTGTAGGGTAAAGAGTAAAGTCAAGTGGTTTTTCTTGTGTTATAAGTAAGTCATATTCTACATTATATAATGTATAGTATTCAGTCTACTTGGTACATAGACAAGTACCACAGGGTTTGTGCTAGTCATAACAGTAGAATACAGTACTAGTCGTCAGTCAGTAGGAGTAGTAGTCAGTAGGAGTAGTAATCAGTTAGTAGGAGTAGTCAGTTAGTAGCAGTAGTCAGTTAGTAGGAGTAGTAGTCAGTTAGTAGGAGTAGTCAGTAGGAGTAGTAGTCAGTTAGTAGGAGTAGTCAGTAGGAGTAGTCAGTAGGAGTAGTAGTCAGTTAGTAGCAGTACTAGTAGTAGAAGTAGTCAGTTAGTAGTAGTAGTAGTAGTAGTTGTAGTAGTAGTAGTAGTAGTAGTAGTAGTAGTAGTAGTAGTAGTAGTAGTAGTAGTAGTAGCAGTAGTAGTATAGGATCTAGTTTTCCCGGCTTAAGACCTATTTTTTGGGCTGTAGGGCTAGTTTTAGGATTCCTTTCAGCGCTAGTCTGACGAGTTGCAGTAAAAGCTCCAGTGCATACTAAGCACTAATTGCTGATTCCATAACCTCTATATTTATCTAGTGATCTGATAGACTCCTACGTCAGGTACTCTGTTAACTATGCATTCACCGATGGTTCTCCAGGGGGAGCACATGCGCCTCTTCCGTAGTTGAAAACGGCCTCCCCCAATTCACTGGTTGTTACTACCCCATTCAATGATGTCAGAGGAACAATGGAATGGCAGTGTTAGGATAGACAGCTTACGCTCCAAATACTGAAATAGTAGAATACTACCGAAGGTGGATCAAGCACTATACTACTCTATATAGGCTACTTACTACTTTAGTTCGTAGTCTAAGTTCCCAGTGGTCAACTCCAAACTATAGTATAGTATAGTATAGTATACTACTACTACTACTACTACTACTACTACTTCTACTACTACTACTACTACTACTTCTACTACTACTACTACTACTACTACTACTACTACTACTACGATTATTATTATTACTGACTATTACTACTACTACTATTATTATTATTACTGACTACTATACGAACCATGTCCCTGTCTCTTTAGACCAATAAGTCAGTCCGTCAGTCTATATCTATCTACACACTACACTACTATAACTGTAAGAATCACATACTATTTACATTTTATTGTATTATTTGTAAGTGAGAATAACGTCACTTGGCCGACTAGGAGAATTTACACTGGGATCCAGAGAGAAAAACTACTACTCTAGTTCTATTTCTATTTCTAATTCTACTGACTGAACTACTTGGTACTGACCACTAACTACTACTACTGGCTACTTGGTACGGACTACTAACTACTACTACTAACTACTTGGTACTTAGTATTCACTACCTGATACTCTATAATATACTACTTAATACTTACTACTGTCAACGAGTTTCTAGATTGACGGAGACGTGGTACTTGGTGGATATAATGTATGCATTTCATTGCTAGGCAATAGGGCTGCGCAGACCTTGGACGAGCGAAAAGGTATAAGAGGTGCTGTGGCCCAGTCTTATAGGACTTTGTCTTGTAAGGTACAACTTACATATCCCTGTATATTAATATATTAAAACATAAGTTGAAAACTACTACTACTAATACTAATACTACTACTAATACTACTACTACTACTACTACTAATTATACTACTACTACTACTACTACTACTACTACTACTACTACTACTACTACTACTACTACTACTACTAATACTAATACTAATACTAATACTAATACTAATTCTAATACTACTACTACTACTACTACTAATACTACTACTCCTACTGACTACTACTACTACTACTAATACTAATACTAATACTAATACTAATTCTAATACTAATACTACTACTACTAATACTACTACTACTACTACTACTAATACTATAGGTCTCCATAAATACCTCACGACGCTCGGAGCAAGGTATCCGTCTCACGAACATGGTATCGTTTTGAATTCAAGTTCGACACAGACAGTCCGTCGTCTGCTTCAAGACTGGACACATTGTAAATCCAACTTCCTTCACTCGATTAGGCCTCCGCTGGATCTCGTTTGGGGTCGGAGTGTCCAAGTGAACCTCCAATGAGACCAGTGGCTAATTCACGTTGGTCTGAAGATTGAGGGTTTCAACAATGTACCAACTTGCCCCCAACGTCATCACAATCATCCTCACAATTTCTAGGCACCCACGCTCTGCTCACAATTTCTAGGCACCCACGCTATGCTTAGAGATTCCTCCAGTTGAATGTCTTGAATTTGTGATAGACCACATGGTACTATTTCGTCTTCCAAGTTGGTTGTCTGACTTTTGGACGGTTGGGCCTGGACATCGGCGCCACCCACCACACTCAATGGCTCTTTGTGCAGTCAATGCAATACACTTGTAAATCTTCATGCAGTTAGTGCGGTACCCTGGAGCCAGTTTGACACTTTCCTGAAGCTCTGGTACACGAACCAAGAATAATCCATATTCCTTTTTTAAACCATAGCATACCATTAAGATATTAAATCTCTCCTTGTAAGGAAATGCCTTAGTGTTTTCCGTTACAGCAACCTGGATAGCTGCTATTACTACTCCACTACCACTACTACTCCACTACCACCTCTATCGTATAGTATAGCTGAGTGGTATTAAGTAGTGCCAACTTTAGGCCGTTTGGCTTGTACGGTTGAAGGAGAGACTACGAGAGCATTTGGTCATGTCAGATCGTATTAAAATATAGATCTGGCAAAACGGTATGAGTCTGTATACCGGAGAGTATTAACTGGGTAAATCAGTAATTTGGAGATTTGGAGATTTGCACAGTCGTTTGTACATTCTTGCTGTAGAAAGTGATTCTTGATTGTATAGACTCGCAACTTGTTAGAAGGATTTGTACAATGGTAAGTTTTAGATTCCCACGGTGTAGACACATCATTTGGAAGAAATCCATTGGATTTACAAATTCGTAAATTTGTTGTTTCTGGAAGTACTGGTACAAAGTTGTATGATTGCGATACATCATTCCGTAAAATTGTATGCTAAATCAGTGTGCTAAATCAGTGTGCTAAAAACAGTATGCTAAAAACAGTATGCTAAAAACAGTATGCTAAAAACAGTGGCTCAACTTATGTTTTAGTATATATATTGATATACAGGGATATGTAAGTTGTACCTTACAATACCAAAGTCCTACGTGATGGGGCCACAGCACCTCTTATACTTTTGCTCGTCTGAGCCCTGCACAGCCTTATTGCTCGAGGTCTGTGCAGCCCCAATGTCTTTCAGTGGCCTGAAAACAACATATCCACGAAGTACCTTTCCTCCGTACATGTTAGGTACTCGTTGACACAGTGTGCGAAAAGCAGTGTGCTATAGCAGTGTGCTAAAGCAGTGTGCTAAAAACGGTATCCTAAAAACGATATCCTAAAAACAGTATGCTCCTACTACCACTTAGTATTATGGATAAATCTCGCATAACTCCATGTTGAACTACTGGAACGCTACCGCCAGATCCGAGATGGCTGACTTCGCTAAACTCTGCAAGAAGCACTTCTTTTCTGCTGACGAGGGATATGAGTACGACCAAGTCATCGAGAACGACTTGAACACCTTGGAGACTCACATCAACAGTCCTTTTTCTCCAGACTTGGCCACTTCAGTCTCCACGATGAAGGAGACTGCTCTTGCCAACAACTGGCCAATGGAACTCAAGGTTGGTTTGATCGGTTCTTGTACCAAGTCTTCTTACGAGGATTTGACCAGGTGTGCTTCCATCATCAATAATGCTAATAAGCACGGTTTGAAGTCCAATCCCATCTTCACCATCTCCCCAGGTTCCAAACAGGTCAGATCTACCATTGCCAGATATGGCCAATTGAAGACCTTCGAGGACTTCGGTGGTGTGGTCATGGCCAACGACTGTGGCCTATGTATCGGAAAATGGGACAGAAAGTGTTGGCTAGAACACTTACTGCTGAAGCTTTGGGGATGGTGTCCTCTCTCATCATTATCACTGCTTTATCCAATGTATACATAAAAGCGTACCCAGAGAGGTAAAGTCAAGTGTAGAAAGCTGGAAAATTTTTGAGGAAAAGCCTGACTATTTAGGAGTGCCAAACGCAAAAAGAACAATAATAAGTATCACACTAATGTGGACGTTGACTAAGTCTCTGTAGACTAAACCAAGTGCTTCACTTGAGTCTATGCAGGTCTAAGCTGTATAGTCCAGACTACCTAATCCCTGGACCTTGAAGTTCCGAAAAAAACACAGATGAAAAATTTCACAGAGATATTTAAACTTTCCAGAAACAGTTGTCTCTAAACTGGGTAGTTCCACAAAGGGTGGTTCCACAAAGCGTAGTTCCACAAAGCGTAGTTCCTGAAATAGGCTCTTGGCCTGGGCTTATCTGCCGGTCACGTGCGCCACGCACTGCACTGATAGCGGCACCTCCACCACACGCACACCCCAAAAGCGGCCCTTCCTTCAGGATCCCATGGAGTTTTCAAAGGTCCTCAAGGTGGACAATGTGCTTCTTACGCGGCGCGGCCACCACCTCCGCGGCTCGCTTGTGCTTTCCCGTTTCCACATGGTGTTTTCGTTTCCGTCAGCTCAGGGCCAAAAGCCCCGGGAAATCTGGATCTGTTACCCAGTGATTGAGCGGGTGAAGAAATCCCGGGGATGTTCATGGAGCCCTAGACTGGGAGTCAGGACTGTGCAAAGTGGACAGAGTGGACAAAGTGTCAAAAGTGTTTCTGGACAAAATGGACAAAATGGGCAGCCTGTCGAAAATATCCAAAACGTCAAAATTGGGCAATCTGTTCAAAATGGGCAAAATGGGCGAAGTATCCGAAATGTCCAAAATGTTCAAAATACTACCGGTACAAATACCGGTACAAATGTTCGTGCAAATACCGCTGCAAATACCGCTGCAAACACTGGTGCAAATAGTACCACTTCAAATAGTACTAGTTCAAATAGTACTAGTTCAAATAGTACTAGTTCAAATAGGGTAGGTGGCGCGGATGGTGAAGGGCAAAACCTCACTGTTAGTGCAGAAAGCGGCGAAAGTGGCTCGGCCGGAGGTGCGATCGAAGGGCCGAAAAAAATCCCTGTGCCAGGTATTGGCTCCAACATGGCCGGCTCCGATGTGGCCGGCTTCGACCGCTACCTGGCCTCAAATATCCGTGTCATGTGCAAGGACTTCACTTACTACCTGTTTGACTTTGTTAACGATGCCATATGTACGGAGGTGTACGTGAACCTCAGCCGACTCGCCACGGCCGCCAAAACCAAGGGCACCATTAGCGAATTCTATGCGTTCGAATATCGACCCAATGCCTTGGAGCTGAAACTCAACGGTGCAGGATGGGCCATCTATGATCTGGACCAAGAGTACCGACGCCAGGGGCTCTTGAAGGACCCAAATGACGAAGGAAGTAAACGGTGGCCATGGCGACTCACCCGCTTGAATGCAGGTTACCGTTTCTGCCCGTCTTATCCCCAGACCTTCATAGTGCCTACTGCTATTTCTGATAGTGTGCTCCAGCATGCAGGCAAGTTCCGGTCCAAACAGCGTGTTCCTGCCATAGTATACCGCCACAGAATGGGCCCCAATGGCAACATAATTGCCCGGTGTCTGCAACCATTGGTGGGGTTGAATATCCAAAATCGCTCGATGCAGGACGAGAGGTTGGTAGAGGAGATCTTCCGGTCCCAGAGCCTGGTTCTGACGGAGATAGAGCAGCCTCAGAGAAATTTGATTGTGGATCTCCGCCCAATCACCAATGCCATGGCCCAACATGCTCTCGGTGCAGGAACAGAAAACGTCGACTACTACCGGGGAAAACATACCGACGACGAAGAAACCAAGGCCAGCCCTTCACGAGTCCAGCATGTCGACAAGGTTTTCTGCAATATCGACAACATCCACATGATGAGAGACTCGCTCAATAAGCTCACGCAAATTCTCAATGATCTCGATAAAAACCCCTATGAGTCATCACAGCTTCTTCAGCAAGCATTGACAAAAACCCAGTGGCTCCATAGGCTCTCGATAATTCTCCAGAGCGTGGACCGAATCTGCAAATCCGTGCATCTCAACAATACCAATATCTTGATTCATTGTTCGGATGGCTGGGATAGAACGTCTCAAGTCTCAGCCTTGTCTCAGCTTTGCTTAGATCCATATTTCCGGACCATGCGTGGATTCATGGTTCTTGTGGAGAAAGAGTGGATGAGTTTCGGGTTCAAATTCGCCACACGCGGCGACCACGGGGGATGTATTGGGGCCATCTTATCTTCTTCCCCCAGTGAACCCAAACAGGATACAGGAGGAGCAGACTCAGAGCCTCTGAACCCACTCCAGAGTCTCTCGCTCAATCCGTCTTCCAGTGGCCCTAAAACAACCGTAACGTCATTTCTCCAGAGGGCCGCCAACCACATCAAAAACACCGCTTCTAACTTGGAGAGCAGCGACAACACATCGGTGTATTCGGGCAGCAACGAGCGGTCGCCCATCTTCCACCAATTCCTCGATTGCGTGTACCAGATCTACCGGCAGCAGCCCGACAAGTTTGAGTTCAACAGCCGGTTTTTGAAGCGACTTTTTTACCATTCGTACTCGTGTCAGTACGGCACATTTCTCTGCAATTCGGAGAAGAGTCTCAAGGTGGATGAAGTCTTGAGCAAGTCCACGGTTTCCTTGTGGGAGTATTTCCTTTCTCGACCAGCGGAATTCTTGAACCCGGCCTACGATGCGGATGCAAATAACGATGTGTTGTTTTTTAATTACTCCGATGTCAAGTGGTGGCATGAATTATATGGGCGAACAGATACGGAGATGAATGGGCTTTCGAATTCACTCGATAAAAAGTTCTCACAGCTCGGCCGGACCATGTCTCCAGCCCAAGAGGGCAAGACCTGAATGTGAAGTGGACAAATTGGAATAAAGAGTAAAAAAGGAATTGCCGGAAGTTAGATTCATTGAGCGGGGGTGTTCTAGTGTGGGACAGTCAATTGATTACTAGTGATTTGCTGGTATGATAACTACTACAATACTATACCTCGACTGGTACCAACAGTTAGTGTCAGTGCAATACCACGGTTGGTACAGAATCAGTCGGGGTCAGTCGGAGTCGGTACAGTCAGTACAACTCAGAAGTGTATTGGTTAGTGAGACAGTCAGTTGGCAGTACTAGGGCAGAAAAAGTATGGAATTGAAGATATCGACTTCACTCATTGCCCAAACCGTTCCGTTCCCAAGACCCAATGCATCCACTAACTTAACCAATATCCATCAATGAATGGTGATTCCTGTTAAGTATTAAGGACTCCAAGTCTTTTAAGAAATGGGAAACACTATGACTTATGCTATGCACTGCATAGACTACCGATGTGGAGTTCTGTGAATTACCGGTAATTGGCAATGAGGACTAGAATGTTAAGAAGGCTATAGAATAGAGCAAGACCAATGCATAGTAGTGATAGTAGTCGTAGTACGATTTCAGCCGAAATACAATACTCTCCAGCGAGTAAAGATTACTTAGCACTTACCGTTACACCAGAATCCAACACTATATACTACATGCTATATACTTTACTACTTTACTACTTTACTACTTTACTACTTTACTACTTTACTACTTTACTACTTTACTACTTTACTACTTTACTATATACTCCGCTATTTTACTTCTCTAGCTGTTGATACACCTTCTGCCCCACCTATGCAGGGTTTTCCAGCCTACTCTGTCAGATCCTAAAAATGGCCATTCCAAGACAGCCCCAAACCATTTAAGAGTATCACCTGAACCCACAGGGAAAGAACATCAATGTTAGGAAAGTACAGTAGTATAGTAAATTAGTACAGCAGTACAGTCGTAGTACAGTAAATTAGTACAGCAGTACAGTAGTAGTATAGTAAATTAGTACAGCAGTACAGTCGTAGTACAGTAAATTAGTACAGCAGTACAGTAGTAGTACAGTAAATTAGTACAGCAGTACAGTAGTAGTACACTAAATTAGCACAGCAGTACAATCGTAGTACAGTAAATTAGTACAGCAGTACAGTAGTTAATAGTACAGTAGTACAGCAGTACAGTAGTTAATAGTACAGTAGTACAGTAGTGCAGTAGTAGTACACTAAATTAGTACAGCAGTACAGTAGTAGTACAGTAAATTAGTACAGCAGTACAGTAGTAGTACAGTAAATAAGTACAGCAGTACAGTAGTTAATAGTACAGTAGTACAGTAGTGCAGTAGTTGTTATGTTCTTTAATACATTTATGCCTTACTAATACTTTGCTCTATTCGGAAATCCTAGAATCTGAAAACCTGGTTTGGTAGTTCAAATAGACCTAGACTTGTTTGTCAGGTTGGAAGCGAATGTCCTTGTGTTTTCGGACAAAGCAAGTCTCCGCTTTATCGAAAGAAGCCATGTCTGTCGCGATTGCTGCAAAATAGAAGCGATGGATTTTCTCAACGTCCACAGGATCACGGACAAAGGAGTCAATCGGAACAGGGAAATCCAAATGGCTTTGGATCACGTGATGTATGTGATATCCAATTGGAATAGTGATTTGCTTTGAATAGTGATTTGCTTTGAATTTATTTGTAAGACAGTACCTTGAGCACGCATTCTCCCACAGCTAGGAGAGACGGCTAGGAGAGACGACTAGGAGAGACGACTAGGAGAGACAGCCTTTTAGCTTATGATGAAAGTAAAGGCGATAATCAGTCTCAATTAAATCGTTCCAATTTTCTGTCCTGCCGAGGCATTCGAATGCTGATGGAGCAATTTTTACCATTGTTCTAGTGGAGAGTTTTCCGGCACTACGTTTCTGTCAAATTTATGTAAGCCACTTCGGTTCCTCTCTTTGAGGAACCATCAACGAGCAAAGTATTAGTAAGGCATAAATGTATTAACGAACCTAATAGTGTAGTAGTACAGTAGTACCGTTGTACAGTAGTAAAGTACAGTTGTACAGTAGTACAGTAGTACAGTTGTACAGTAGTACAGTTGTACAGTAGTACAGTTGTACAGTAGTACCGTTGTACAGTAGTACAGTTGTACAGTAGTACCGTTGTACAGTAGTACAGTTGTACAGTAGTACAGTTGTACAGTATAGTATAGTACAGTAGTACAGTATAGTATAGTACAGTAGTACAGTACAGTATAGTACAGTTGTACAGTATAGTATAGTACAGTAGTACAGTACAGTATAGTACAGTAGTACAGTATAGTATAGTACAGTAGTACAGTAGTACAGTATCTTAGATCCGAAAGACGTCAGTACGTAAACAGCAATGCTAGACGACCTTGGGTGTTTTGGGATGACTTCTCTTGACATGCCCACTATCTTTGGAACCACATGAGAGGAACTACAACAGCTAGTGATACCCTCAGTGCAGAATAGTAGTGCAGTAATAAACAAATGTCAAGTTCCTTACGAAAACACAAGGTCTACTAGAATATCATTGTAGAACTGGGTATCCAGGCTGGACCATTGACTTATGTAGTAGAGAAGTTGGCGGAGAAAATGGTGATATCACGGGTGCGAGCCGTGTCCACAAGTGTTATGAGCCCGGTCCACAAGTGTTATGAGCCCTGCTAGTTCTAGTGTTATGAGCCCTGCTAACTCTAGTGTCATGAGCCCTGCTAACTCTAGTGTTATGAGCCCTGCGAACTCTAGTGTTATGAGCCCTGGCCACGAATTATATCTGTAAAACACTCTCTACCATCCATAAAATATATTACTTTCCCAATTCATTCGAAATGAATTGTCTTGTTTCAACCCTCAACTCAAGAATTTTCCCGATCTGAATACCAGAAATACTGGTAATACATGACCTTTTATATGCGCTTACGCAGCTATGCGCTTATACTGTTTGAACACTACCTCTATTTCACCCAACATTAATACGCTACTCTACTGTGCCACTTATGCACTAGCCATTACCTACTACTCCACGATCAATCTATACCACTATAATAGGTATGTCCTCTATTAGAAAATACTTTCCGTAGCTAGATATGGCATATAACATTGGATTATCTTATACAGTGGGCTGAAGAAGCCAACTACGCACACCTCTCCGGCCCTTCAACACTATAGCCAAAACTCACTTCTCCTTTCTATATCTACCCAAAAGAGCAACTTTTACATCACAGGTACTATCGTTACTTGACTACTTTAAACTGCAAGTTTCTATGAATGATCTTCTAGATTATGCTCCTGCATACGCCACTTTACGGTTTCTTCTCAAAAATTATTGATCGCTACTCATATTACGTTTTAGTTGTTCTCCTCACAATATTTAGCTACCCCAATTCCTCCTTCTGGGGAGTCATCAACGAATATAGTAACGATCTGGTATCAAACCTGAACAAGAATCTAAGAACTGTTAGTAGTGTAGTAGAGTATTCAAATCCACCATAGGTGGTGAATTAACTATGGAGGTATTATGAATTCTCTCTGCACTATACTATCAAGGGCCATTGCAAACGCTGTATCACCGCTTTCGGCCGTTGCAGACACCGTATCAAGGCTTTCGGCCATCGAAAATGATGGCTTTTTTTCGAAGATGCAGGAACAATCATCACGATGTCGTGGTGAAGAGTTCAACGTATCAGAAAAATCTAACAATAGTAGTAGAGTAGTGGTAAAGTAGAGTAGTAGAGTACTGGTGTATTGGTGTAGTAGTAATGTAGTGTAGTACAGTAGAGTGATGTATTGGTGTAACGGTATCAAATTGTTCTGGTAAAATGAACCAGCCAATTCAGGATTAAACCTTCTATTGCTTCTTCGGGACCCAGTGCTTTTTCCCGGCTTGAACAATTGACTGCAACCACTGCTACCAAGGTCGTGCGCCACTCATAACTACTCCTAAGACACTATACTAGTATCAGCCACGCAAACCCACTCCTAATAAAAACTACCCAAAACAGCAGTTTTATCAAAAACTTACTCCACCACCACTAATCAAGTGCCCCTAAGCCCCAAGTACAAACCCATGACCCAAACTCCCCATTCTTGCTCTGCCTCGGACCACAGCTTATCTTTTTCATCTATGCGCGCCGGGGTATCTGCACTCCCACATCGGCCGTCCGATTCGGTACTCCACAGCCACGTCTAAACGACCCAACCACTCAACTCTCGTGCCAAACTCGTCCGAAACTCTTCCTATACAGGACTCCAAACACCCTCCTAAAACGCCTTATAAATACTCAGTGTGCTTTAACGTGCACAAATCACCAAAACACGTCCTTTTGCTCAACTGCTTAGATGACGCTTAACAGTGGGTGTAGCATGCATAAAAGTGTGGTCAGATTGTACTCCCGCTTAACTCCCAAATTAACATGTGGGCCTCAGGGAGTGGAGGGCAGACTACCGTCGACCTTTCACAAAAGCGTTGAAAACGACCAGACCAGCGTGGCCATCGTGGACCCGTACCTCATCTACCAGAACTATGTGAAAATGGGCAAGTTGCAGAAAGATGAGCTGCAGCTCCGAGCCATGAAAGAGTTCCAGAAGCTTTTCTATAGACTTGTGGATTACAAGCCCGAGCAGGAAATGGCCATCAAAAAGTCTCTACTCATACGCAAACTCGAGATCCTCCAGGCCCAGGAAGAGCGGCACATGACGTCACTTCGCAATGAGCCTTTATCTAGTCTCAGACAACTTTTCCGGAGAGATATCAACACCAAAAAAAAGGAGGTGGTGCGTTTTTTAACGGATGAAGAGGAATTGCGCCATATTCCTTCTCCCCAGGGACTCCTAGTCAATGGAGAAGTGGGGTGTGGGAAGTCCATGCTCATGGACATTTTCGCAAATAGCTTACCTCACTACCTGAAGATGCGCTGGCATTATAGCAACTTCATATTATGGGTTTTTGGAGAGATTCATAGGATCCAGAAGGAACGTATGCTTACGGCGTCTGTTTACGGCAAGCACAAGATGACCATGGAAAATGAGTTTATTCTCTTTGAAATCGCACAGAAAATGATTCACCAGCTGACGGTATTCATGCTCGATGAGTTCATGCTTCCGGATGTGGCTGCGGCTCAAATCATCAAGATCCTCTTTACTTACTACTTTAAGCTTGGGGGTGTTTTGGTGGCCACCTCCAATAAATTACCGGAAGAGCTCTACTCGTCTGAGTTCAATAAGGCCCGGTTCAAGTCGTTTGTCAGTATTTTGAATTCCCGGTGTATTGCCATGGATATGAACTCGCTGATCGATTATAGACAACATTTTGCGCAGAACTCCAGTGAAGAGAGCAATATGGTGGTTAAAAAGGGGAACCCTCACCACCTCAGAGAATGGACCCGCCTTGTGACCACCAAAGCGTTAGGCATGGCCCAGCCAATGGCCTTGGAAAGTGTACCGTGGAACGAGGCGCAAATCTCCGTGTATAACCGTACATCGGTGATTCCCAGAACGTATGGTGACTCGTCCGTGTGCTTCTTAGACTTCGACACTATATGCAGGGGCCTCTATAGTTCCTCCGACTACATCACTTTGGCGTCGACTTTCCAAACGGTGATTGTGGATAATGTGCCAGTGATGACTTCCAAAATGAAGAATGAAGCGCGTCGGTTTATTACGCTTTTGGATGCTCTCTACGAGGCCCGATGCCAGTTATTCCTCCGCACCGAGGAAGCCTTGGACGGGCTTTTCTTCCCTGAAACAGTGGAAGATGCAACCGTGGACCGGGAATTGGTGCAACAAGAGGAGATGTTTGCCAAAACCGCCATGCAGACCTTAAACCCCTACCGGCCCAATGTGACGTCGTATGACCAGGACTACGCCAAGGAGTACAATACAGACGGAGACTCGCGGCCCAAGAACTTTGCCAACGTCAAGGCATTCACTGGAGAGGACGAGAAGTTTGCATATAAAAGAGCCATTTCCCGGGTCCATGAAATGGTGGCTTCCGACCATTGGCGCAGCTCCGATAAGTGGATTCCCATCCATGAGCAAATGCGGCCCTGGGAGACTGTCCATGAAAGCAGTGCAAAAAAATCTAGTGCTGCAAAAAGTGCTACAACAAGCCTTAATAATGACATTGCAAAAACTGACATTCTCCGTGGTGCAGATCTTCATGGAGATATTCTGCATAGAGATATTAAAGATATCAAGGCTTCGTTGAGAGAGAGCTCACCACGTGCTCTAAGCCAGCAGTACGATAAGTCATTCCGGGACTTCAACACCAAGGTTGCACCAGCCTTTTTGAATCTTCTGCATTTCTGGGGCATTGGCGAGTGGACCCATGAACAGCGCAGAAAAATCAAGGACAAGATCGCTCGCACCTGGGTCAGTGGAGGAATCAAATGACCTATTCAGGGTACCCAAAGAGGTACCGGTGGGGTACAAGCTTTCCTTGAGGTCTTGAGTAAAAATAACTGGAGGAAACTGTTAGTGATAATTAGTGATATGTGGTGTGTAGTTATAGTATGTAATTGTAGTATGTAGTATTTAGTTGTAGTATGTAGTATTTAGTTGTAGTATGTAGTATTTAGTTGTAGTATGTAGTATTTAGTTGTAGTATGTAGTATTAGTTGTAGTATTGGTTGTAGTATTGGTTGTAGTATTTACTTGTAGTATTAGTTGTAGTATTTCCTTGTAGTATTTAGCTGTAGTATGTAGTTGTAATATTAGATCATGAGTTCTGGTTACGTCCAGGTACCCTGTGTATTATGTTCACTCACCGATGAATGCTCAACAGGAGGAACCTGATCTGCTTATATAAGAATTCAAGACAAGATGTGGCTGGCGAATGGCCGGTTAGAAGGCCATATACAATGAACATTGTTATTAACAGGCAGAGAGGCTTTAGTACCTCAATATGTAGAGCACTTGCATGGTGGATCGGACAATGAGCTTTAGCATGCTTTAGCATGAGCTTTAGCATGAGCTTTAGCATGAGCTTTAGCATGAACTTTCTTATGAGCCATGGATAGTCATACTATGAGTCCTTAGCTATGGCACCAAAGACTTATCCATTTCCTCATATAGCCGGTCACCCTGGTACTTGTATGACTAGGACCATTTGTACGTTAGGTATCTTAATATGAGCGTAGTATTACTTGTAGTATTAGTTGTAGTATTAGTTGTAGTATTAGTTGTAGTATTAGTTGTAGTATTAGTTGTAGTATTAGTTGTAGTATTTACTTGTAGTATTGGTTGTAGTATTTAGCTATAGTATTTGGTATTGGGTAGAAAAGCAGTACTGCTAGATCCACTATAGGTAGGGCACTACTCATAGAGATAGTATGAAATCTCGCCGTCTAATCCTAACAAAGCTAATCGCCTAGTCTCCGGAAACCAAGACTATATACTAGTCTACAGAAGACAAGGTTAATATACTAATCTATGGACTGGTGTATTGGTGGTCTATGGAAAATCATTTGCTAGCTTATCGAGACTAGACAGTCACTGTCTCAGAGGTGACTCAAATACCAGAATCATATCGTTGACCATTGGGAATAATAACATGAGTAAGACTCCAAGGAATCCATGGGGCATCAGTGTAATTGCGGTAAATAAGGCATCAGTGTAATTGTGGTAAATAAGGCATAGTATGATAATCGTATGAAAATAGTATGAGGATAGTATGAGAATAGTATGAAAATAGTATGAGAATAGTATGAAAATAGTATGAGAATAGTATGAGAATAGTATGATAATCGTATGAAAATAGTATGATAATCGTATGATAATCGTACGAAAATACTATGAAAATACTATGAAAATACTATGAAAATACTATGAAAATACTATGAAAATCTATGAAAATACTACGAAAATACTATGAGAATACTATGAGAATACTATGAAAATAGTATGAGAGTAGTATGCATATAATTTTATGGACTTTTTTTTGTGGTCGACTAACTTTAGAAATAGTCATGGCGATCTTTGACTTATTCTGACATGGCTAGTATTTAGGGACTAGTTTCATATACATTTATCCAGAACGCACTACCCACAAAGTCCACCACCACATACTGTATAAATATTATCTACTACATTATCCCCTTATTACTTCCCCTTATTACTTCCCTTTTTTACTTCCCTTTAATACTTCCCTTTATTTCTACATTATTTTTTATTGTATTAGTTTCCAACACCGTTAACAGTAGTCAACGGTGTGTTCGCGATTTCGGGGGATTTCGCAGCATTTCTTCATATCGCAGCTAACACCACCGGACACCCAAGTCCACCAACTACCCTGAAATAAACCTATTCTATCCACCTTCGCTTCCCTGAATATTTCACTACGAATAATTCACTACGAATATTTCACTACGAATATTTCACTATACACTTTTTAATATACCTATTTTACTACACTACTATTTTCTCTACCTAGCTATTGGTTGGACACTGCTCAGGTCCCACTGTGCGACTGTATGTACTCTGATACTGAGACTGAGGCTGTGAGACAGTGAGAAGGACAGTACCCACTACACACTACTATACACTAAACTCCTACACTCTATATACTTCCTTACTATACACTATACACTATACACTATACACTATACACTATACACTATACACTATACACTATACACTATACACTAGTATATACTACACACTGTTGAGAAAACATCGCTCGCTGTCTCTAGCACTGCAGCCACTCACGTGACTTTGGTTATGCGAAGGCTCACCCCAATATAAAAGGACAGCCCCTGCTACTTTAAAGTACCATATGTATAGTAACTGATGGAGGAGATGCAAGGATATCTCGCGACACCAGACCCACCACTATTAATTAGTGTAGATGCACTGATGTTTACCAAAGACCTCTGCTTCTTCACATACACTCCATTCTCACTACTATATACTACTATATACTACCATACACTACACTATACTACACTACACTACACTATACTACACTACTATAAACTACACTACACTACACTACACTACCATACACTACACTATACTACACTATACTACTATAAACTATCATACACTACCATACTCTATACCTCGAAGAGCTACCTTCGAGTGCTCTAGAGACAGCAGCTAAAAAAATAAAAAGACAAAAAAGTAACCAGAAACATACCAAAAATATAGAAGGGCTTTGGAATACGGTATCGAATAAGTGAATAAGTAGTGAAGAAAATTCTGAAATACACTCCAGTATCCCGGTTGTAGTGTAGCATTTGCAGCTTCGCGTTCAGCCGAGGAACACAGCGCACATGCCCTACTCCGCGCTCCACTCCACTCCACTCCAAACCTATTCACCACCACACGACTACCACCAACTTCCTCCACTTCCGTCCTGACCAATCTCAATTTAGATATTCCAATTTAGATATTCCAATTCAGATATTCCAATTCAGATACTCCATTGAAGTATATAGCAGGACTGCACAGTACAACAATCCCCAGCGTATATTCAGATCTGTCCACAGTATAGTTAATAGGCCCAGATATACCCACTCCCTATATAGTCTTATATATTCCTGGAGACCACTCGTACAATAAACCAGTACACACCAAACCAATACACCAATACAAGAAACTGGACCAATACAAGAAACTGGACCAGATTAAGTGACACCCAGAACACATTGACCAATGACGGTGCTCACTGCTGAACGTCTTGTCAAGTTGGCTTACAAGTACCCCACGTTATACCACAACTGGTACATCCTTGCATCCACAGCACTCACCGTGGTCAATGAGCCCCAGGAAATCGGCAAGGTGTTGCATTTTGCCTTGAGACAGCAGCTCCTAGAGGTGCTGCCTTCCATGGAGAAACTGCTCCTAACTGATGGGTATCTCCTCAAGTTGGCCGAGGACTCAATAGCATCTGCTGCCAAATATGCGGAGTTTCTGGCCATTGGTGTCAACTTGCCGGATATCTTGATCCCCTATACTTACCACGATAAGCTTCCGCTTCCTTATAAGTATAGTCGGAGCGAAGATATCCATGCGGCTCAGAGTGTGATAGCCAATAAGATCCGGGAGGCCATATTGAAGATTGCGCCCATTTCGGGGTTACCCAAATCGATTGAGGCATTGACGGCTTTACGGAACGTGACTCCAACCAGTGTGAAGCCGGATCTGAAACCAAAAAGAGGTGCCACTATAGTGCCGGGTCATGTGAGCTCGCTGGCTCTAGTGCAGGAAGATGTTGCAGGCACCAGGTTTGAAAACGACGATATTCCTACTTATGATACCATTGACGGGCCGATTTCTCTGCGGTCGATCAACTCGCAAAACCTCTTGCAAACCACCGTTCGAGGCTCGGATTTCTGGAGTGCAGTGTATGGAAAAATCCGCAACAGGGTTCGTAACCAGATGTACAATGCGTATCCCGACTTATGGCAATATGCGTTCCACGGTGTGTACGGGCCCATTTTGAGCAACACCGAGATTTTGCCGGCCAAGGAAACTTCGTTTTGTGTGGTGACCGCCTTGATTCCACAGGACGTCAATCCTACATTGAAGGGCCACTTGAAGGGCGCAGTCAATTTGGGTGCAACTCGTGAAGAGGTGGAACAGATCCGGCTTCTTTCGTTTGATGTATGCGACTGGTCTGGGAATGTCCATTGGAAGGGCGGAAAGGAGAACGTGGCTAAGTTGTAACGTCATTGAACTAGGGATTACGTTTATTTGTCTGACGTTCGGATCATGCTTTATCATAGCTAAAGCTAAACGGGAAGTATACTCGGAACGAGAGTGCCTCAAGTGCCTCATTCCATATCCATACAACTGTCCATGCCACCATATGCCTCAAGTGCCTCATTCCATATCCATACAACTTTCCATTTCACCATATGCCTCAAGTGCCTCATTCTGATATATTACGTCTAGTTATATTTGGCAACTATGGATTTGTATGTAGTATGTGAAGTTTGACTCTTACTATTTAAGTAATTGGTCACTTATGTATCTAGCAGTACTCAACTACATCACTATATGACTCTGATGCCCTCTTATGTGGCTCTGCTAGTAGTCTAATACCTACTACCAAAGTAGCCCCTGCCAAATATCGTCTAGACCATCAAAACTACGCAGCCAAAGTATACAATAGCTAAGACTAACCATTTGTATTATCCATGTAACCTCTAAATTTGCTATTAAATAGTGATAGTATTTCAATTAAGACTTTCTCCCAATATACACTTTGGTATCGCTAGTATAACGATACCCTCAAATAGTGTATAAGTAGTAGAGAGAGAAAGTATGCAGTAGAAATCGAGAGTATGTAGTAGAGATCGAGAGTATGTAGTAGAGATAGAAAGTATGTAGTAGAAATAGAAAGTATGCAGTAGAGTAGAGTCACGGTGGAGAGAGTAGTAGAGAGAGCATGGAGTGGTAGAAATCAGTATTAGTAAAAGTACGTTTTAAAGTACAGTAATGGCACAGAGTACAGTATAGAGTAGTGTATGGTAGTACAGGGTAGAGAGGTAGTAAGAACAGCTAGCATGGAGTAACAGGAAATAGTACTAAGTCCGCTGGTATGGGTAGATACAGAGCTAAAGTGGAGTAGTAGAGTGCTAGTCAAGACTGGTTGAGTATATAGTAGTAGAGAATACAGTATCTTAAAGTAGTGATTTAGAACAGTACTCTAGAGTAGAGTATAAAGAGTAGTAGTAGTAGTACTATATTAGGGTATAGAGTGTAAAGAGTAGTAGTAGTATAAATTAGTGGTATGAGTAGTAGTAGTATAAATTAGTGGTATAACTAGTACACACTACAGTATGGAGTAGAGTGGTGTAAGTAGAGTTGGTACAGCTAACAAAGAGTGCTGGCCCAATATTAGAGAATACAATATACAGTAGGATGTGAAGTAGCACCAGTATAGATTATAGTATACTAATCTTTGATTACAGTTTAGAGAACGGTGCAAGTTAGAGAACCGGTAACTTGATTAATGGAATTGAACGGTGGGATAAGTGGTAGTCTTAAGTAATAGTACTATAGAGTGAGATATAGACTATTGGAATGGAAGATCATCGATTGTCTCGGAGTAGCATAGAGTATGGAGTGGTATGGAGTAAAGTACCGTATTTTTATTTAGCAGATATACAGGAATATTCGCTAGAGTACGAGACAATGAGTACGAGACAATGAGTACGAGACAATGAGTACGAGACAATGAGTACGAGACAGTAGAGTATGGTAACAGTTCATTGTGGAGACTAGTGTAGTGAGGTTCATGGTGTCAATAAATATTGAAGGCTAAAGACTATTCCGGTCCTCTATCATAACCTATACCAGGTCGCCAGTCTACCCAATTGAGAAGACAAGTCAAGTAAAATTAGCACAGCTGTGACAAAGCTGCGACAGATTTGGTTCATTTCTATTTCAGGAGTCCTTCAAATCTGTTCAGGAGTCTTTCAAATCTGTCAGAAGTCCTTCAAATCTGTTCAGAAGTCCTTCAAATCTGTCAGAAGTCCTTCAAATCTGTTCAAGAGTCCTTCACCTTGCTTGGATTGACTGTTTCTTGGTCTTGGAATAATTCTATAGTCTGCATAATAACATCTGTATATTGAATAACTAGAAGAAATAAACACCCGGCCTATAACCTGATTCTATCCTGTCTCTGGATCAAATACACCTGCGAGCCGCAAAACACAAAGAAGGCCAAGTACACGAACACAGCACCGAACACCGTGTGTGCTACGGCCGCACCATCGTCCGGGTCATTGACCGACCCCATCATGGACTCGTGGCCGGTTTTGAAGAGGTAGCCAATCACCGAGAGGATGACAATGGCAAAAGCTGACAAGAGCGTGCAGAAGTAGGCCTTGCCGGTGGACACGACTGGTTTCATGGATGTGGTGGGGAAGTCGTTGGAGTCGTTGTGAGACTCGCTGGTGGTGAGACTGGTGAATGTTGGTTGTGTGCTGTATACAGGCGCGCGCTCCACGAGTAGTGCCATAAAAGGCTTACTACTATTTACGTAGGGATAAGTTTTTGTGTGAATGTAGTAGAATTATAGTAGTAGTAGGGTAGTAGTGATAGTAGTGGTAGGAGTAGTGATAGTAGCGGTAGTAGTAGTGATAGTAGTGTAGTAGTGGTGGTGAGGTCTATGGAGCCTGGTGATGACTGGTAGATGACGCCTATGCTCACTGTCTGGAGGTGTGGGGCACGTGACTCGTCTAAGTCTAAGTTGACTTCACTCTAGCCTATTGATCTCTCTCTTCTCCGAAGGTCACCAATATATGGCATTCTGGTTTCTATTTGTCACTGTTGACGCCTTGTTCCAGATTGAGGTCCTAGGTTGAGGCCCGTTTCTTGACGTACTCGTTGGCCTGGGTCCTCACATACAAGATTGTCATTGTTCCAATCACCAATGTCAAAGCCACAAGAATGGCATTGATTGGAATAGGATTCATTTTGAACGTCGAGTGTGTGAGTTTATCCAAAACCGACTGGAAGTAATTGACCACGCCTGCTATGCAGATGATGGTTCCGTACACCGTACCAAAGGTATCGAAGCCAAACACCTTAGCACAGAAGTCCGACACCGCAGTATAGAAAAACGGCCTATAAGCAACAAAGAGGCAGATATTCAAGATTCCCGCGAAAAAACTGGGAAGGAGCCCAAGAACACCAATACTCAACGATACGCCAAGCAAGGCAGTCAAGACCGCCACGGTCGAGCAGTAGTCCAAGAAAACACCAATGAATGGGATGGAAATAATTCCCCCCAAAGGCAAAGCGATATCAAAGATGCGGTTGATCAAAGTTCCTTGGCGCACTGATCCCAACAAGTAAGTGTATTGAGTTCCAACCGTAGCCACAAAGTAATTGAGCCTCAACATCTGGATCGTAGCAAACAAGCACATCAAGTAGAACCATGGCGTATGGAGCTGGTAGCGGGCGGAGTAGCCGTGGAGAATACCGAAAATGCCTCCCGAATGGGTCACCAAGAATTCCTCTCCTTCAGTATCGTAGGGTTGCTTAAGAGCATCCCCAATAGAGTCTCTTCTTTTTGGAGGAGCAATCTGCACTTCCGACGACAAAAGAGCGTCTGTTTCGTGAGCAATAGGTTCATTATGACGAGCTGAAACTTCAGGTGCTGAAGCATCTTGTCCCAAACCATCAGGACTTGTTTTATATGAGTCAGTGGGCATGTACAAGACCTGAGCCACCGTAATGAAAATCGGCACAAGCAAGTAGAGCTTGAAAAACTTGTCCAAGGTAAAAGACTCGTGCGAAGCATTGAAAGCAATGCGGTAGAGCAAGAAAATAGCCGATGATGCATCGAAAGCACCAGTCAAAAGAGCCAAAATCGTGCCACTTCGAGCAGGAAATGAGTTGGACAACTGGAATGACGACATAAACGCAAAAGGCCCCCCTAGTGCCATGGACGCGTAGCCCACCAAGTACGGGTCAAAAAAAGTCCATCTGGAGCTGATTTGTTTGCTGAAAATGAAGATAAAGCATGCCAAATAAAGGAAAACAGCCCCCACCAAGCCGCAGAACTTCGGGCCTAAGTGGTCCAAGCAACTGCCAATCACCAACGCAGACACATTGGTAAGCATGGCGCCCACAGTGAACATCATGTTCAACTTAAGGTCCTGCTCCGTACACTTGGCCACATTCTCTTCTGCGGTCAAAGTGGCCGCCACCAACGACGTGAATCCAAACCCACGTGGCTCCATAATAAAATGCGACCACGTGTCAACGGACGTATTGTTGATACTAAGGTCACAAGCACTCTCATAGATGTTCTCTTTGATAAGCACCGGCTTCAAGGCTGCAAAACCGAAAATGGGGCCTCCCGAGAGAAGACACCATAAGATAGCACTGCCACACTGTAAGAGTCTTCGATTGGCGGGAACGTCGGCGGCAAGCATGGAGTGGAGGAAAAAAAGGTAGTACGGGGGACTTTGGCAAAGATAAGCATGCGCGGGTTATCAGTAGATGCGGTCACGTGAAAGAGACAGCACCCCATCCCACTCGATTCCATCCCTACGATCGTGCCGTTGGGAATAGTTTTACTATTAGTATTAGTGTTAGTGTTAGTATTACTTTTGGAACCATTAGTTGATTATATTGGTTACTATATTAATACTATGGTGCTAGTACTTGACTGTGGTAGTGCTGATATTGTATGTAAGCTGGATGGTGGTACTGTACAGTATTATTGATTAGCGCATACTTCATCTACCTCACCATCTACCACAACATCTACCTCATCATCTACCTCATCATCTACCACACTATAAAATTACGAGTCCATAACAGTTATAATCTACTAGTACTGCTAAACTGTTAGCTACTCACTGAAAACGAAAGGATCATTGTGTATTTGTATTGGTGCTGAGGTCTGTATAGAATACTGCAACCGGACTAAATAAGGTATAGGTGCATGCAACATAATGTACGAGAACAATAGGAAGGATTGTTGTGACGCTTGTTAAATAGGCATTGTTTTCCAATTAAAATCGAAGCTTCAGAATGCTTCTATGGTTCTATGCGCTTAAGTTCTAATACTCACATGTATATTTATCACCATATACAGTCGCACTAGGTACCCACAGTGAACTAACCACCGTAATACCATAATAGTACCATAAAAACGAATGTGACTACAGAGGTATGCAGCAGTGGAGACTCTTTTTTCAGTAACATGGCTGCACTCTTAAGCATGTACACTATCCTAGTAAAATACCTGAGTCAAGGAATACTATGACTAGTACTCTAGAGTACTCTAGAACTATTCTACAAACACTCTACAAACACTCTACAAACACTCTACAAACACTCTACAAACACTCTAGAATTATTCTACAACTACTCTAAAACCACTCTAGTGCTACTCTATCACTACTTGTTGAGCTTGAGGAATCAGTACATCGTGTGTACTGAATGTTCGTGAGACTGCATAGGTCTGAAACAATAATGGCTTTTGATGCAGAGAAAAAGCTAGGACTGACCCTCCCCTGATCTCGTCTAGCACTCATCTAACTCCGGTCATTGTCTTAAGAAAATGTCTATAAGATGTCGGTACGAGACTGACGACGTAGAAAAATTAAACATATAAGAGTGGACGAGAACGTTCTTATAAGAGATCTTCAAAACAGCAGACTTGAAGAAAGAAAGAAGACTGAAGGTAGCTTCACGCTCCTCCACTTCCTGCTCAACAGATTAAAGAACAGGGACTTCAATTTTCAGGCACTTGCCAAGCTGGAAGTTTGAAAATTTGGTCTCAAACCGTGATTCAGTTCGCCGTTTTTAGCAATTAGGGTTTTACATTCAGAACCTGCGGTGGAAATTTCGGCCAAACGAGCCTCTTTTTGCCTTTCTTCCTGTTCCCTTGCTTACTTTTCCAATGCTTCCAATCTTAGTGCCTCCAACCTCAATGCCTCAATCTCCGAGTAAATAGATATAGATAAAGATACAAGTGATTGAGATAAATAATGAAGTTCTCAATTACTAGATTACTTGGAAAAGAACTTGGTCACTGTTCCCGTTCATGCGAATGTGTACTTGTATCTCTAAGATTAGTTGAAGGTGTTTTTCCAAAGAGGTTAAGAAGCATTTTCCTCTTAATAGGATCTTTATTTTTATACCTTCTTTGTACGATGGATTTATATTTTAGGGTTTGGGCTCTTGGTTTCCCAACATCAAAATCATTAATCAGATACTCCATAAATTTATCAAGTTTATCTAAAACAGTATTAGCTAATAATGGACTTAGAACACTACCTTGAGGAGTGCCCAAACCTGTGTATTTTAAAGTACGACCATTAGAGATTGTTTCAATTTTAACAGATGTATTAATTAATTTAAGAAATCTATGGCACTTGAGCACTCCTTTAATATATCCATAATTAAATGAGGAGGTATTTTGTCAAAGCATTAACTTATATCTCCATTAATAGTTAAGTTAAAGTTACCTCCTTTAAAATGAAGTTGTTTTAGAGTTGTATGTGTAGATCTACCAGGTCTAAATCCGTGTGATAAATCACTGAACTTAGGCTCATAGATTGTTTCTAATAATAATTGCATTTCCTTCTGGAGACTTTTATCCCTGGGAGAAGCCACTTTAAAAGGTACAATACCTCCGTCTTCTTTAGATATTTCAACGAGTCTCTTTTTTTTAAAAAAATTAAATTTACCACATTTAAGGGTATCAGCTGCTTTAGAAAACCAGCTTGTTTTATTTTATCAATTGTCTCGTCGTCAGTACCTTTAGTTCTATTTCCGGGTTTACTTTTTATTAATTCACAAGCTTTGATTAGGAACTTATCATTAGCCAATATGTTAATTATTCCATTATACTTATTAACTTTATCTAAACATTTTCTAAGTTCAATATCGAATCAGTATGAAAGTTTTCTTTCAAGACTTTATCCTTCATGACTTGACATATTCTAGTACTACCTTACTCTACTGCTACTAGTCTGAGCTAGGAACTGACAACTATTAACTACTACAGACTCCTACTTTCCTGACTAATACTGATACTAAATCATTGACTACTTTCCTGACTAATACTGATACTAAATCATTGACTACTTTCCTGCCTAATACAGATACTAATTCACTGACTACTACTAGGGATGTTGGGTTTTTGGACCACGAATACAGATGGGTGTATGAATAATGGTGTGCTCACAGATTTTGTACCATTGGCTGATGGTCATGCGTGACATAGGAAGCTTTATTTCTCCTTGCTTCAAAACCGGTCTTTTCAAGAGCTTCCTTAATCAGAAGGAAGTTGATTTATTTGATCTTTATCTCCCACCGTGCTGCCACTTCATGGTACATCCAAAGTTGCTGTGGGTTTTTGTTGCAAAGGTCAATGAAACGTTTTTTCCACTCTCTGGAAAGTATCTTGGAGAACGTTTTGGATATAGAAGCTTGTTTGCTTATGGAGATTCTTTGGGCATTCCTGTATAGTTCACCTTCCAAAACAACCAAGCTTATATTATTACTACCTCCCCATATTGGGATTGTGTAATTTGCGCGTCTGCTGCCTTCCTTAGATGTGATAGCCGTTTGTCAGGCTCCCTCTCCGGAATCGAACTCTTATTCCCCGTTACCAGTATAGTAGTATAGTATAGTATAGTATAGGTAGTATAGTATAGATAGTATAGTATAGTACAGGTAGTATAGTATAGTGTAGATAGTATAGTATAGATAGTATAGTAGAGATAGTATAGTATAGATAGTATAGTATAGTATAGTATAGGTAGTGTAGTATAGATAGTATAGTATAGTATAGTATAGGTAGTGTAGTATAGATAGTATAGTATAGTATAGTATAGGTAGTGTAGTATAGATAGTATAGTATAGTATAGTATAGGTAGTGTAGTATAGATAGTATAGTATAGTATAGTATAGGTAGTGTAGTATAGATAGTATAGTATAGTATAGTATAGGTAGTGTAGTATAGATAGTATAGTATAGTATAGTATAGGTAGTGTAGTATAGATAGTATAGTATAGTATAGTATAGGTAGTGTAGTATAGATAGTATAGTATAGTATAGTATAGGTAGTGTAGTATAGATAGTATAGTATAGTATAGTATAGGTAGTGTAGTATAGATAGTATAGTATAGTATAGTATAGGTAGTGTAGTATAGATAGTATAGTATAGTATAGTATAGGTAGTGTAGTATAGATAGTATAGTATAGTATAGTATAGGTAGTGTAGTATAGATAGTATAGTATAGTATAGTATAGGTAGTGTAGTATAGATAGTATAGTATAGTATAGTATAGGTAGTGTAGTATAGATAGTATAGTATAGTATAGTATAGGTAGTGTAGTATAGATAGTATAGTATAGATAGTACGCAATCACTGTCGGAATTGCTCCTATTGCATACTACGTGCTTCCTGACATGCCTCACAACTCCGAGATGCTTACTGATCATCGGCAATCAATAAGAAATGCTCGAAAACCTTGGAGGCAATGTTCTCGTACACGGGTCTGGACTTGGTCAACTCCAACGCAATGTTCAATATCTGCAATCACATGCTCATGAAACCACTGACAAAATGAACCAAATTGTAGATTTCGCAGTAGCTGAGTATATTCTCTCATTCCAGACAAAAACACCCATTTCATAAAATTTGAAATTTGTTTGACAAATCAAGGTTCAAATAGAGACGACTCAATTACGTATAAATCTTTGCCCTACTGAGTGGGATTTCTGGCTTAGTTCCATCAACCTCGCTTCGTATGCGGACTCCAAAGCTCTTCTCAACAAAGCTCGCAAGCTGTTGCCCCAGGAAATCAAGGTCTGGACCACGGCGTTGAAGCTTGAGGAGAGAGAAAACCCGGAGGTGCCATTGAAAAAGCTCTTGACCATGGTAACGAAGGGATCTGCAGAGCTTACCAAGAACTCGGTTGATATTAGTGTTGGTATGAGGCCGTGGAAGGGGCAGAAGTATCGTAGAAAGACAGGTTAGCAGCCCTGGTGGTGGTATATGCCAAAGCAAGGAACGTAAAGAACAATTCATTCCCCTCGCAGTATTCTAGCACAATCCAGCGCTGCGTTTCTGTCTTAACCACTTCAAACAACTTGACTATATTGCGGTGTCGGAGCTGCTTGTGATAATAGATTTCACGCACAATATTCGGGTCATCGATCTTTCCACGAAGCAGTTCTTTCCCAAGCCGAGGATTTTGCCAAGCCTAGGTTTCTAAAACCTGCATCTAGAATTGGCTCTTCACACCGTAATAATTGGGTTTGCTTTTTGGACTAGTTGTGGACTAGTTTTGGACTGGTTTTGGACTGGTTTTGGACTTGGCCTGGACTGGACCGGGACTGGTTTTGGACTTGGCCTGGGCTGGACCTAGTATAGTATAGTATAGTATAGTATAGATAGTATAGTATAGTATAGATAGTATAGTATAGTATAGATAGTATAGTATAGTATATAGATAGTATAGTATAGTATAGATAGTATAGATAGTATAGATAGTATAGATAGTATAGATAGTATAGTATAGATAGTATAGTATAGTATAGATAGTATAGTATCGTATATCATACCGGTAGGTTGTGGGGCTCCGTGCAGGCAAACTAATAAATGGTGTATGGATGGGGATATACTGTTGTTGGTTTTTTCTTTCTCTATTAATAGATTCCATTTAAAAAAATTATTGGCGCATATTAAAGCATTGTCGAATTGGATCCCCCTAATAAACTTTCATATCTCGAGAGTATACAAACTCATCTCTACTTTTTACTTTGGAATTAGTATAAAATATAAGACAGCTATAAACACGTTGTAACTCAGTTATGTCAACTAATTGGCATATTAATTGGTGCGTCACACCTATATCACAAACTTTGCTTTCCGTACTTTTATTTTCACATATTCAAATCATATAATCTTATGCCACAAATACATAAACACAGTTTAGTGCTAGAGTGTCTCCTACAAACTTGAATTTGGACAGTAACTGGAGGTTTGGCGGTGGCCCGTTTTACTCATGTCATTCAATGAATGGTCCGGCATATGGGGTTATGTTTGGGTTTCTAACACTACTACTAAATCCAAAATAACCCAATACTTTCCATGAGTCTTCCCGGTCATTCCAGGACTTGAACCTACGATTACTGTTTAATTGCAGGCAGTTACTCAGGTCATCAGCTGACTACTCAGAGCCGCAGTCAACGATTTAAGTGGCCCGATGTGGATCATACCCATGACCCATACCATTAAGTCAGCTCGTTTTTCATACCGAATTGCTACTCACAAAGTACACCTTTTATGTATTTACTATGAATGATATCATAGAATCTCATTATAAATTGTTGTGATGAAGTGTCATGGTGTTCCGCGCTTTACCGAGCAAACAAGCTTGGAGAATTCAGTGTACTTTGAGAAATTGAACTTAGACAAAATGGCAGTTGCATCGATAGTGTAGAACACCAGAAAGCTTATATCTAGCGTTAGACTCGAAAGCTGTTCGTTGAACTTAACCTTTAGACGTCGATGAAGCAGTGGATTCCTAGGTGAAAGAAATCGCCAACTCCAAGATCACTCCATCTTTTCTACTACAAATCAGTCTACTATGAATCAGTCTACTATGAATCAGTCTACTATGAATCAGTCTACTATGAATCAGTCTACCATAAATCAGTCTACCATAAATCAGTCTACCATAAATCAGTCTACCATAAATTAGTGGACCAAATATAACTTCTTCATAGTCATCTGGTTGAGCGTGTCAGTAGTCATATTCGTCTCAAAAATTAAGCCATGCACGTCTATGTATAGCATTATGCAGTGAGACTGCGAAGGCCTCATTAAATCAGTTATCATTTTTTGAAAGTACCTTGCGAATTGCGTATGTGAGCTACTAGTACTAAACTACAAGTTGCTACAGATTACTACTAATACTACTACTAGTACTAAACTACAAGTTGCGACAGATTACTACTAATACTACTACTAGTACTACCCTTACACACACGGTATATCCCAAAAAAACCAAAAAAACAATACAAAAAAAAATCATTTTGATCAGACGAGTTTCTATAAACACACAAATTGAACAAATCTAGACAAAATGTTCATATTTAATTCTAAATCGTTATCATGTGTTCTGGTGTTATCGTGAAAGATGTCACCTGATTCCTCCGCACCTGCACATACCCTCGCCCACGGTGTCAACTAATTCTCTGGCATCCGGCCATACAGCACCACTATCATTCGGCACTAAGCCGTCCGTGATCTATTGGCGATTATCATGAAACGGCCCACAATCATTCCTAAAATCGGTACATCCACTACCTCACTATCACTATATTACTCTGACTCCACTTCATCACACTGACCCTACCAATACACTAGTATGACTATTACACCACTGTTACATAGGGGTGTACTGATTTATTCTAATTTCCTGCCCACTAACACTCCTCTAAATGTACGACTGTATTAAAATTGTCGGGGCAATAGTACTTGCTTGGTGGTGTGGGGAGGAGTGCATGTGGGCGCGAGATAGCCCGAGATTGTTCCGACTCCACACATATATATGTTGAGCGTTCGCACACACCTTCGCATAGTTTGGAATTGTTATGACGTTGGCCTCCAATAATTCTCTCAAGTATGGTGCATCAGGATTCATCTTAATCACTTATATTCTTCCTAAAACTAGATATTAGTGATCTTCTTCTCACAATTGATACCGCTCAAACCAGAGCGGGATTGTTAGATCCACCAGGTAGTGTCCTACCTATGGAGGTATTTTAAGCCCTCACTGTCTAATCCTAACAATGGCCATACCAAGACGCTAAGACCCAGCTTGGCGGCGTTCAGTGCTATTGTTCTCGTGCTAAGTCGCACGCCTTTTTTCTCTAAAAGTATTTAAGTACCTCAGATTCCTCCCTCGGAGGAATCATCGGCGAATGAACATAGTAAACAGAGTACCTGACGAAATCGGAATCTAACAAGTATAGTATAGTACAGGTAGTATAGTATAGTACAGGTAGTATAGATAGTATAGTATAGTACAGGTAGTATAGTATAGTATAGGTAGTATAGGTAGTATAGATAGTATAGATAGTATAGATAGTATAGGTAGTATAGTGTACACTACCATTCCTACTGCGAGCTACATCAGCCAAAACTAAAAATGTAATACACTCTATACAGAGCTCAGATATCATATGTACCAAACTCTCACCATTAAATTAACTAACTACCGTAATTCCCTGAGTACTCCAGACAAAACAACCTTCGCTAACAATTCATCTCCAAAATTCCTCTAACAAATTCTGAAACTATAGTCCACATCGCTGTGGAATAATAGTCCATCAGCCATATTCAGTCCTTTTTTGGCCCTTTCCTGGCAACAGAAACGGGGACTTGGACCTAGTTGAGGCCCACGTGACTGGGTTTTGCACCCAGCGTCTCAGCAGCATCTCCTGCACACTGCGGAGTGGTCAAGTACCGGTCAATATCTCTCTTGATGGAGAACCGGTGGTAGTGGCGGAAAACGTCTGAAAGCGATTCGGGTCGGATGTCCAAGAGGTATTCTCGGAGTTCATTGTCCGCAAGCCCACTGATAAAGTAGAAGGCCCACTGGAAGTCGGTGAGCGTATACCCTTCTGGCTTCTCGGTCTGGAACTTGACGTAGCTGAAGAAATAGCTTAGAAAGTCGTCTTTTTGGCACAGAGTAGCGACCTGCACATGGTAGTCGTAGTGGTCGTCTCCGGGGGCCAGAGGCACTGGTCCATGGCCTTCTCCATAACTGGAATAGCCAGCAAAAGGGTTACCTGACGCCAGACACGCTACATTGAAGAGCTCTAGAGGTAGCGAATCCGCAGACAGCGTAGAATCGATTTTACACCATTCAAGAAAAGAAGCCTCGGAAAGGGGGAGTTTTTGCCCAGAAATAGTGGGTGAAGAAGATTCGTGCGGAGATTTACCCGTCGTGCCCAGATCTACTCCAAACGCACTTTTGTCTTCAGCAAAGTCCGTCTCGGGGTGAATATCGAGAAGAAGGTCTGCTGTATCAATAGTCAATTCTGATAACATCCCCAAGGCTATGAGTTGGGGCTCGGACTCGTGGGCATTGACGAGTTCTCGTGTGATGCCCGCTACTTTAGGGTGCGCACGTGACCCGAGTCTATATAGGGCCGTTGCGGGCGGAGTGTAGGTGAAGGAGAAAGGGGAGCCTGGCAGCGTAACGGGTGACATTGGAAGTGTTTGAGGTATGTGCTTAAACAAGCTCAGATGTGGTCTAGCAATGGTGGACGATGGGTGGTTTTCTCACAATCACATAGGAGACTGAGAAATGCACCTTTTAAATCTGTGCAAAGTCATGTGTCAGTGTGAGATATGCAAGTGTGGAAAATAAGCAATTATGCAAATGATGTACCTGTTAAACCATAAAAAAAAACGGACACAAAGTGCTTCACTAGCTCAGTTGGCAGAGCGTCAGTCTCATAATTTAATTGTGAAATCTGAAGGTCGACAGTTCGAACCTGCCGTGGAGCACATTTTCTTTTTTTTTTTCTTTCGTTTTTGAGAAAAAAGAGCGGAGAAAGAGCCGAGAAATTAAACGGCCAAAATAGTTTTTACGTGCGAAAAATGCACCTTGTCGAGGATTAAACTACATCAACCCCGACCACAGAACCTTCAACAGACAAACATCCTTGACGGGAAAGAATGTTTTTGGATGTGGGTTCTGCATATAAGGACACTTCACCTCGGGTATTTTAATCGATTCCAAAGCAAATTCCAAATCCATTCCACCATCTGCTTAAATTGACTCCCAAAATTGACTCGGATGAGAACAATATATTGAGCCATTGTGTTTTGTAAGTGCATATCCTGTACATAAGCACAGGTATGCGATGACAGGTTTCCGCCGCGTTTTCCATATCCGGTCTGCTATAAAAGGCCCAGGTCCGCCTCACAAAATATTCACTCAGTAATATCTCTAGACCCAACTCGAGCATCAAGAATGGCGCAGATTCTGTCCCAAGGCAATAATGCCATTATATACTTGACCTATGCGTTTCTTTTGGCCTCGGGGCTTCTCCTAGCCTGGAAGTTTGCCAATAAAGATAACTTCCTCTCATCAAATGGAACCCAGCGGGGTCTTCCTTTGGCCATCAATTTCATTGCTTCCGGTATGTACCCTTTGAAATAATCTTGGACTGATTAGATATCCTGAACATTAGTGGGATATACTCGACACTTAGACATGTGACTTGCTAGCGGGTGCAGAACCTTTTCCTTCCGAATCGGGGATGCTGAGATACACCGTTCGAACTCGATCAAGTTAGAACTTGCGTGAGGAGGCTAGTTGCAAAGTAGAACCAATATGCTCAACCATAAGGAAGTGAAATCGGTGTTAATGGGGTGTAACTGATACAATTGGCCCCATACTTGATCTGATATCATATGATCCATCACGAGGTGACTCATCATAAGATGGACATATTTGGTTCATATGATTGGATGTGATGGTTCGTATGATGGTTCAGCTGATTGGATCTCATTGAACCTGATAATGTGGGTTGCAGGATATTGGTCCGGCTCAGACTCTCATGGCCTGCACTAGCATCTCCTCGGCAATCCTCGCTGGTTAATTCGTTTCTCATTGTAACAGACGCCGTATCTACCCCTCCAATGATCATTATGTCGCCAGATGTCATGTTAGATATCTAGAATTGATATTTATATCGAGATATTGAGATAGATATCGAAAGATCGAGATAAATATCGAAATATCGAGATAAATTTCGAAGTACCGAGATATTATTTCAATGATTGTTCGAAGATTGAAATAGATCTAGACATTCGAAAATGATCAATACTAACCATAGCCATGGGATGTGGAATTCTTACCACGTATGCGCAGATCGGAAACACTGCTGGGCTCCATGGGCTCCTTGTGTATACTCTTTCTGGGTCGCTTCCCATTCTTGGGTTTGCTGCGCTTGGCCCTCTTATCCGGAAAAAGTGCCCCCATGGATTCATCTTGACGGAGTGGGTGCGGGCCAGGTTTGGGATGGTCACAGCACTCTACCTCTCGTTCTTCACGTGTCTCACCATGTTCTTGTTCATGATTGGAGAACTTTCTGCTTTGCGTGGAGCCATTGAGACTTTGACTGGCCTCAATGCTCTTGGGGCCGTGATTGTGGAGTGTGTAGTCACCACCATTTATACACTGTGTGGAGGTTTCAGAGTCAGCTTCATCACCGATAATTTCCAGGGGGTGCTAGTGTGTGTTTTGGTGGTGATTACTGCTGCTGGAATGGGCTCTCAAATAGATATTGATAAGTCCAAGGTGGGTCCGTCTCACCTTCTCGAGGCCAATAAACTCGGCTGGCAATTGCTCTATATTTTGCCTGTGGCCATTACCACCAATGACTGTTTCATGGCTGGTTTCTGGTTGCGGACATTTGCCAGTAAAACCAATAAGGATCTCTGGATCGGTTGCTCCATTGCATCTTTTGTCACCTTTGTGGTTTGCACTTTGGTTGGAACTACCGGTTTCTTGGCCGTGTGGGCAGGGAAATTGGAAGTGGCCGACGAAAATGGCTATAATGCGTTCTTCATCTTGCTCAGCGAAATGCCCCGCTGGGTTGTGGCCTTTGTGCTTATATTCGTCATTGCTTTGTCAACATGCACTTTTGACTCCTTGCAAAGTGCCATGGTGTCGACCATCTCCAATGACTTGTTTAGGAACAAGCTCAAGATGATCTATGTGCGTGGCTTGGTTGTTCTTGTGATGATCCCAACCATAGTTTTGGCTATTAAGGTTGCCGATAATATCTTGCAGATCTACTTGATTGCAGATTTAGTTTCTGCCGCAGTGATTCCCTCGGTTCTCCTTGGACTCAATGACTCCTGGTTCTGGTTCATCCGGGGCGTGGATGTCATGGTGGGTGGCCTTGGTGCATTGCTCGGAGTATTTGTCTTTGGCACCGTGTACTATGGATCTGCCAAGGAGGGTGGAAAGCTTCTTCTTGTGTGGAATGGACTCTATAACCTGGCTGACTGGGGTCCCTTTGGTGCCTTTGTCATAACGCCAGTTGGAGGTCTATTGTTCACCTTCATGTGTGCTGGCTTGAGGATTGGCTTGGCTTACATGTACGCCAAGGTTAAGGGATCTGAATTCACTGCTTTGGAAAGAAGGGAAGTGTTGACTTCCGAGTATGAGTCCGATCAATATGGCTCGGTTGACGATAGTCTGAAGAAGTCCCTGGAGGAATAGAGTGGGTGGAACTTGCTTATATAGACCTACACATTAGAGTACAACATTAACTTAGATGTATCACCATTGTTCAATTTTAGGTATTCATGGTGAATCAGCAACAGTCTCGTATTGTGGCCTGATTTCAGGCTGTCAAGATAAGAAGGCTAGTGAGTAAGTCAGCATATTGTATCATGAAAAGAATATAATGAAAGTGACAAATGTGGGAAGTGATAGTCGGATTGGAATTTTTAGTAAGTAACATGATGTCATGGTAATAGGGAGTATCGGTATTCGATTCAGTAAGTGAAATGATCATATTTCAGGTGTAGACTGATTCTTTTTTTGGTGAGTTAATTGTTTATAAAACGTAGGAAGTACCAAGAATGTAATGGTGTCATGTTTATATGGCAATTCGTGGTTATATGGTATTGCATGCAGGTTAAATACGACTGTAATAGGGTGGTGAAACATGGATATCGTAGCATAAAAGTTGGCATATGGAAGCCAAAAACAAGAACGAGTTATGTGGATTGAATCACACTGAAAATAAATTTATGCACGATTAGTAATGGTGGTAAGTAACTGTCTTGTATAGTAGCATATTTATGAAAAGTTTTAGGGTATAATTGTAGTAGGAGTATAATTGTGTAGGGGTATGATTGTGGTGAGGGGATAACAGGTCCATAAACGGGAAGTAATAGGAACACAAGTATGAAGGGAGATAAAATTTTCAATATTAGGGGCATATTAATTAGCTTGATGGGGAGTAACATTAGGGGTATATTAATTAGCTTGGTAGGGAGTAACATGAATTTAATAAGCAACGAGATTAGAGTGCGAGGCGGTCCTTTTATAGCCATATTTTTTTTGGCTGCAAATCAACTGCCACAAACACAAACGCGAGACTCTTTGAAACACAAACACAAACACAAATGCGGGCGACATATATAAAGGGCCATTCCAACCCATTCCCCAGAATTCCCAACAAAAGCTTCTCTACTTGATACGCACTTACTCACTCACACTCACACTTGCAGCATTTCGGAAGTGCATCACTTTTCAATATTAAGGCCTGTCATTCAAACAACAATTGAAGATGAAACAGCTGTGGATTCTTTTATCATAGGCTTTGGATCGTGTACAAAAATTCGGCAGACCCACTGGTTCTGTTTCGTTGACTCTTAAAGAAAACAATCAGGCCGAAGACCAGATACGTCAGACATATTATTTGGCACGTGCCAGATATGCTGATTAAATTACTCATACTTATGGTTCTATATGGTGACTACTCATATTTCTAGTCTTACTACTGCCACAGCTATTCCTTACAATCCGTGTTACGATATGATTGACTAGAGCTAATGGTTAAAAACTGGGATCCCTGAATTCTGGCAAAACAAATGGCTATAATATACAGGTGACAAAATACTGCCGAAGCAGCAGGTTATTATGTTGTTGTGACACAACAATCTAATATACTGCTTACTTGAGTTCTCAAAAAGCAATTAACTACAAGGTTAGTGAGAGTCTTCCCTACATTATTGATGACAATACACACTGTTTAAGAGTGATGATACAATACCAGGGAGAAAATATCCAGTGCCAAACTAAGAAACGTGGCATCGAAAAACTCTCCACCAGAACAATGGTAAGGAGTGTTCTAGAATATTGGCACGGAATTTGCAATGGCCATTGTTGCGATCGGACAGAGTGGGCTTCATGATTGCTCTATAGGCAGGGCGCCGCCTTTGGTGGATCTATTAAGGCTACAGTGATGGTGTCCACGCGCAGACCCGAATGGGGGAGGCAAATCAAAAAAAAAATACCCTATAGGAAAAAGGCCAAAAAATGACTACATAGAATGGAAAAGAAAAAATTCCACAAAAAATGGCTTTAAAAACTGGACAGTCAGTCTCTCCCCTCCTCTCAGGAGATCTATTATACATAGACTGCGAAGTGCCCTAACGATGCGGAACGCGATCCAACGCGTAAACAGTGACAGATATGTCTCTGTACCGATGCGCGCAAGTGCACTACTCCACTAGTACACACTACACATCTCCACATCCACCAACTACCTAGGGTACTTCTGTCCAATGGCGACGCCCGGGGCTTCCGATGGAGACTATGCGGAAAATGACAGAGTGGCGCAGAAAAGACCGTACTCCGTGAGCTCTGGCCAATCGGCAGAGCAGTACATGTCTCAGCTTCTCACCCAGAAACGGTTCAGGATGAATCGGGAAGACGATGAGGATGGCGAGGATTCGGCTCAGGATACTGATGATGAAGATGATGACGAAAGTGAAGATGGCTCTTCTGCAAGACATGGCCGTAAGGCAGGCAGCATTCTCCGCCTAACGCTTAAAAACTTCATGTGCCACGATCACTTTGAGCTCAGTTTTGGGCCCCATATGAACTTCATAATTGGCCGTAACGGATCGGGAAAAAGTGCAGTTTTGACGGGGATTTCCGTGGGTTTGGGTGCTAAGGCCTTGGATACAAGCCGTGGATCATCCATGAAATCGCTTATCAAGGATGGCAAAACCATGTCCAGAATAGTGGTGGCTCTTGATAACGATGGGCTCGATGCCTTTGAGCCTGAAGTATATGGGAAAGTGATTTATGTGGAGCGGAAGTTGAATAGGGAAGGCACGAATCTGTACTCGATCAAGAGTGAAAACGGGTCGGTTGTTTCGACGAAGAAAAAGACATTGGACGAGATTCTCCAGCGCTTTTTCATTGTGGTCAATAACCCACTTTCGTTTCTTTCCCAGGATAAGGCCCGTGAGTTCATAGCCAGCAGCACAGAGCAGAGCAGATTCACCTACTTCTCGGAGGGAACAAATATCCAATCCATCATCCAAAATTACCAGGAGGCTTCACGCAGTATCTTGGGGCTACAAACCCGCCTGGTGACAGCAAAAAAGTACTACGAGGAAGCTTCTCGGAAGTACGCTGAGTGTGAGAGGAGTTACCGCAAGTACAAGCACTCTCATACGTTGCGGCAGCAGCTCGAGAAGATAAACGGCAAAATTTACTGGTTCAACGTGGAGGTTTTGGAGCGACGGCTTGCCAAGAGAACATCCGATATTGAGGCCAAGCACCAGGAAGTTGCTGAATGTCAAAATAGCATTGAAAAGTATACGAATGATGCAGAGCTTGCGAGAAAAGAACTTCAGGAATTAAACTTCGAAAAAAGAGATTTCCAAGCTGAAACTTCTGCCAAAGAAGAGGAGCTCAAGAATGCAGAGGCATTATACAATGAGTCAGCCAAGAAGGTGCAGAGTGTACGTGCGGATTTGATTAACTACAAGAAAGAAATCGAGGAGTTTGGCGAGCAAATCACGAAGCACGAGGAGTCGATTTCACGAGAAAAATCCAAAATTGAAGACGCCAATGGCGGGTCCAAGGAACTAATGGCAGAGCGGCTTGAAGCATTGCAAAAAAGGCACCAGACGCTTCTCAAAGAGCGAGATGAAGCCCAAACTTTACTTCAAAGTTTTGAGCGGACATCTCCGCAAATGGAGGCCCTTAATAAGGAATTGGCCGAACAAAGTGCCTTGGTGAGGCTGCTCCGGGAAAAACTACGCAGCTTTGAACGCACCAAAAACGATGGCTATGCTGCTTTTGGGCTCAATATCAACTACCTCATGCGGGACTTGGCCAATGAAACCAAGTGGCACCAGAAACCAATTGGTCCCATTGGCTATTATGTTTCGGTGAAGCAGGACTATACTCATTGGAGAGACCTCATCAATGCAACGTTGCAGAGGACACTTGACTCGTTTGTTGTGTGTGATGAACACGACCGCAAGCTTTTGAACCAGCACATGCGCAATAAGCAGATCTACAAGAGCATTATTGTACGGAAATTTGAGCAGTTCGAGTACAGGCAGAACAAGAACTTTACCACGTTGTTAGATACGTTGGATATCCAAAATAGTGATGTGTTGTATACGCTCATTGATTCAGCCAGCGTGGAGGAAATTGTGGTTTGTGACTCTATCAGTGAAGCAGAGAATGTGACGCGAGACGGATCGGTCAAAAATGCCTTTTGCGTCAATGACCGGCGGTCTGGAATCCGTGTGGCCCGTCGAGATGGCCACTTATCACGTGACCCGGTGTTTTACTCTAAAGATCTCTTGAAACTTGCGGGAAAAGTGAGTGGAGATTCTATTAGTGCTGAACTTGACGAGGCTCTTAATTTGGAGGCATCGATTCAGAAGAAACGCAATAAGCTCCGTGCTGAAGAGCACCAGAAGAAGATTAGTGCCCAAAAGGATTTGGCCAATAAGAAGCAGTATTTGAAAGAAATCGGTGGTCAGATATTCACCATTGAGCAATCGCTCATGGATGAAGGAGACCATGGCAAGATTGAGAGTTTACGGGCCCAAATCGAAAACTGTGAAAATCAAATCAAGACCAGGGAAGGAATGTCGGTGGAGCTTTTGCAGAATCTCAGTGAAAACAAGAAAGCGTTTAATATGTTAAAGGAGAAGTTTCAAGCTGCAGAAACCGAAAGGGACCAAGCTGCAAGGCGCTTATTGGAATGTGAAGAGCAGATCTCCAAAAGCAGCGAATCGGAACAATTGATAATGGCCGAAATTGATGGGCTCAAAGCCAAAATCGGCGATCTTGAGCAAGAAATTAGCAGGCTCGAGGAGAAAAAAGCTAAGGATGTGGAGAAACACCAAGATCTCAAGACTCAGGCGGAAGAACGGTGTGCAAGAAGTGAAATCACCATTGAAGAAACCGATTCTACCGAATCGATCACTAACGAGTTCAGAGCTATCCAAGAAGCCATCGAGGAAAGCGAGAAAAACAACCACAAGTCGTTTGAAGATATTCAGAAAGAGGTCATGGACAGCAAGGCACTCAAGGAGAAGTGTGAGCAGAGTGTGATTGATGTGGATAATGCACGAATCACGCTTGAGAACGACTTGAATGCCCGGTTTGAAAACCTCAATATCACCATTAAGGAGAAGTTGACGCGGGCCAAACTGTCGTTTGAGCAGTCTTTGGCATTAAGAGGGTTCAAAGGCAAACTCGAGTTTGACTTTGCCAAGAAACGGGTGGTCACTGAAGTGCAGACTAAAGATGACAAGGACACGCGGGCCGTGCTGTCGCTTTCCGGAGGCGAGAAGTCGTTCACCCAGATTGCGTTTTTGCTTAGTATCTGGAAAGTCATGAAGCCGCGTGTGTGTGGGTTGGACGAGTTCGATGTGTTCATGGACTCGGTCAACCGCACCATTGCCATCCGTCTTTTGATCCACGAGTTGAGAAACTCCATGGCTCAGTCCATCTTCATTACGCCCCAGGACATTGCTGTGGTTGGGGACTTGAAGGATAGTGAGGATGTACGTATCCACCGGATCAACCCTCCCAGAAATGACTAAGACTGCAATTCTACAGTCTACAATTCAACGACTGTACATTCCAGTCGACATCTTTCGACAATTTCACAAACCATCAATTACGAGTCTGCAAAGTTGAGGATCTTCTTTACGAGTCATTCCGCAGTCTACCAATTTGCAAGCCCTCACGGTCTACCATTATGACTTTACTGCATCAGCAGGATCAAGTTTCCAGTCTACGAGTTTCCCGTCTATAACTTGAGTTTGAAAGTCGAAAATACGTCCCTATAATTTACCAGTCTACAAAAACTTCAGTGTGCAGACAGTCCTAGTGAAAGAGGTTTCAGCTTCATTATACTCATAATTTCACTACCGCTACAACTTTACCAGTTTCATGTGATGGAGTGGGTAAATTGACATTAATAGATGGTGGAAGTGTTGATGGTGAAGGAGATTGATGGTGAAGGAGGTGTTGATGGTGGAGGAGGTCTTAGGACTAGTCCCTCCAGGTGACACTAAACGTATCAGATATCAAAGATGAGTCAACGCCCAAAGCGATGGCGCGCTGATAAGTTTTTGGGTCCAAAGGCAATGTTAAGGAGGGTCTTACCTGTGAAGTCAAGACCCGGTTGAGCTCGTCCAGCGTGGCGTAGACTGATTCAACATATGCACTGACGAACGCACGCAAACACGTCGCGTATAAACGGTGCTGGTAGTGAAGGCCCTGGCAGAGCCAGAACGAGTGCATCAAGAGTTTATGGATTTTGCGGGAATCGTTGGCCTGTTTTAGTTTTTTCTCCAACCAGCCGAAAATGGCAATGAATTGCTCATCGAAAAGTGCGGGACTGAGCGCGGAGAAGACGAACGGAAGCATGTCGGGCATTTTGGTGATGATGGCTATGGCTTCCCGGCCAAGATCCGCCTCGCAGAGACTGATGATGATGGACTTGTTGATGGAGTAGTGGTTGGCCGAGATGAGAGCCAAGAGTCTATCCGAGAGGTTCAGTGCTTTGTGCTGTAGAGAGCAGATCTTCTCCAGGAGAAGCTTGTGGAACGACGGAAGGTCTTCTTTGTATAGAATGCCATCGAAAAGGGCATATGTGCGGTTATAGAGAGTGAAGCCAGATACTATTTTGGGGTCGAACACAGTTTTCTGCTTCTGGTTTTCAAGATAACTTGTTACTGTGTTACTGTTGTTTTCGGGCTCTCGATCGTCACTGCTTTGTTCTTTTTCTTTGCTTCCATGGACGTTAAACTCGATGTTATGCTCTGTTTGCTTATAGTTAAGGTGAGATACATGCATGAGAGCCCGGGAGGTCTTTTTGGGGTCCTCGTATTTCTGGTACCCCCGATAATTTTTGGCCAACTCATTATACGCATTGATAGCTCCCCGTAGGTCGTTTTGCTTCAGGAGAGTCTCCACCTTGGCAATACATAGCGTTTGGTACACGTCTCTATGGCCAAAGAGAGAGTAGTACCGCTCGAAATAGTCACAGAGACCCTTCACAAGATCGTAGTTGCCATTCTGCTGGTAGAGGATGCAGAGGGCATCGATAGCCGTGGGTAGAAAAAGAAACGGCACGTTGGGGTTGGGTAACAGTGGATCAGGTATGTTGACCTGCATATTGCTGGACACGTGACCGACCGGGTTGATGAGTTCATGGTACACCATTATAGCAGAGGCATAGTGGCCGAGAGCAATGGCTCGGGACGCAAAGAACGACCACATCTGGTGTGAAAACGAATAGTTGAACCGGTCCAAAAGCACATGGAGAAGAGACGTGGCAGCAGTCATGTTTCCTGCATCCAAGAGCAAGCATACGTAGTCCTCCAAAAGTGGAGTGGCATAGCGATGGGACTTATTTGAAAAGATCACCTGGAAAATATGCCCCGGCGGTGCTTTCTGCAGGAGCAAAAGCTGGAGCTGGAAGTCGGGTTTGACATCTCCACTTGCTTCCAGAAACACCAAATTCTGGTGCTCTATGGAGAGCTGTTGAAACGAACGCAAGGCACTTCGAGCTTGGAGCGGGGACGTGGACGTGGGCACGTGACATGCCACCCATTCCCGAGCATTAAACGAGTTCCATCGCCGTAGTTGAATGTGGAGCCGGGGCTTGTAGAGACGGTGCATGCAGGTAAGGCTTGGTGGTGAGAAGAGGTGGTGGAGTAGTGCCGGGACCTCCGTACCTCCGAGAAACTGGTCAATGAATACGCCTTTAGAAGCAGTTTTTTTTTTTTATTTTTTGATATTACAGAATTTGACATGGAGGTATTTGGGGCCAATGTTTCTTTAGGAAAGGGGTGGGTTTGGGGGTTTCAACTGGTGGTTGGTGGGTATTGATGGAGGTACTGGTTGTGTCTTGCATATAGTGCGGTGGACAAGAGGGGCAATCGAAATGTATTCAATTGTGGATGTTTCGACTCGAATTTTTTTTAATTGGTTTATTTGCTCTTTATTTTTTTATTACTAGAAAAGTGATATTTGAGTTGGGTTTTTTCTAAAAGTTGGGGTGTGTTTTGGTTGATTTATAGGGTCGCACAGATCTGGCAAGTTCCTGGGAAACAGTTTTGCAATGAAAACTTGAAATAGACGTAGGTGATTTATAAATGATTTTTAGTCAGTGGCCAATTTTTAGTGAGTTGTCAATTTTTAGTCAGTGGCCAATTTTTAGTGAGTTGTCAATTTTTAGTGAGTTGTCAATTTTTAGTCAGTAGTCAATTTTTAGTCAGTTGTCAATTTTTAGTCAGTACTGTAATCAGTAAAAATCAGTAATCATTATTAATGGTGGTGGTAGTAGTAGTGCAGGGTAGCGTAGTTAGTACTACCAGTATCATTTTGAAAGTATCAAGTGGTAGTATTTTTTGGTAGCATTACTATGAGAGTATTACTGTACGATAGTGTGGTGTATGTCTAGTAGTGTATATATCCATTTCACCAAATATGGGTCTATGGTATAAGGGAAATGAGAGTCTACAGTGAGTACATAGACTAGTGACTAGATGTATCGAATGGGTTGGTGTAGACTATTCTGACTAGACTAGAGTTTTGTACTACTACAATTCTGTAAGACTAGTACTACTGACCACAGAGATACTGACTAGAGTAGTCAAGTAGAGACTACTAGCAGCTACTGGCTACACTATTAGATACTGTAAAGTACAGAGACCAATCGACAGAGACCAATCGACAGAGACCAATCGACAGACACCAATCGACAGACAAGGATACTGAACTACTGAGGATACTGAACTACTGAGGATACTGAACTACTGAGGATACTGAAGAGAGCATATTGTAAGGACTACACTTGAGAAGATTAGAGAAGTGGATACATAGTATATAGTAGAGACTAGATAGATAGTGAGTAGAATGAATAGAGAGTATACGGTCAGTCTATGTAAGTGAGTCTATAGAGTCTAGCGTATGGAATACGACAAATGAGTATCTTCTGCAGTTGAGATCATTACATATAATCATCAGACGCAAATCCCTTAGAATTTATATTATTTCTATGATCTTCATATCTATATTGTGATGTACTAAATCGTCTGGCCCACTCTGGGGGCCCATTTTGGTGTATTGTTTTTTGGTTTGTTAATAAAGACATTAATATTCATTTGACTCTCTGCTTAAGTTGATTTTATGACTGTACATACTATAAATACTAGGTGATACTATACATACTATACATACTATACATACTATACATACTATAAATACTATACATACTATACATACTATACATACTATACATACTAGGTGTTACTAATACACTAGGTGTTACTAAAAATGTTAGGTTATTGTTCAGGTACTCTGTTTACTATGTTAATTCGCCAATGATTCGCCAATGGATGTTTGGGCAACTTGAGTAGTTGTCTACAGGGTCATCTGGTCAACCGTAGTTGCTAGGTGTTTTGCTCCTCATACTTACCCAGTGCCTATACCCATAGGAGAGACCGGCAGGTCAATAATTACTGGTTCAGATACAAGATGCGATGTACAAGACCCATATCAAATCCAGCACTTGTACCAAGAATATGATGCTTACAGTCTAGTCTCTAGTCTCTACTATATCCACCGAAGAATCTACTCCCTGGTCGCTACTAACCGAATCATCAACAAATACAAGTTTAGGTTAATTTACGCCCTAAAAAGAACCTAGCAGGAGTGGTATAGACCCTGTATACTATACCCTACACTCACGTTTCTACACTTACTCACACTACTTGCACACATTTTCCACACCATACTAATTGCTGAAGTATTACTATTACAACAAGGCCATACATAATTCCAAGCCTGAAACATTTGGACCACCTTGGTGTGGTGTCTAGGTTTGAGCATTATAAAAAAAGGATAAAATTTATTCTAGCCATTGAATGTGTGGAAGTCCTGTGTACTTAGTATTTAGTAGACTCACTCCTAGTCTCTACCACTTTACTCTAGTCTCTACCACTGTACTCTGGTCTACTCCTGACCTGCTCTATTCAACGGAACTGCTCTATTCAACTGACCTGCTCTACTCTACTCCAACTAATAACCTTATAATGGAAATTGTAACTGTGAAAACTTGTGACTAACTGATATGCATTCACTATACACCACTACTGTAAACTGTAAACTGTACTACTCTACAGCTAAAAGTGGTGGAGACGGTACTACGGTGTATTTATTCGTTGATGATTCCGCAAAAAGAGGAATTGGAGCTACCCATAACTCTCGGGAGGTCAAGAGATCATAACTTTTAGTATCCATTTTAAAATAGCGTGATTGTTCTAGCTTATGCAGACCAAAATCACATGATGTTGAGAAGCGTAGGAGGAAATACGGGAAACAAAAGACTGGCAACTGGAAGTTGAGGAAGTAGATCAAACAGGTGGCTGAAATAGATCTGGAAATATAACTAGGAATATAGTTAGGAATATAGTTAGGAGTATAAGTAGGAGTATAAGTAGGAGTATAAGTAGGAGTATAAGTAGGAGTGGAAGTAGAACTATAAGTAGAACTATAAGTAGAACTATAACTAAATATACACTCTGGGGCTGGTACAACGACTGCTCACTCCAGGTGCACTCAGGTGTTAGAGGAAAGCCCAAGTCAATATACTGTACTAGACTCTACTCTACTATCTCCACAGTACTACTACACTAGGAACCAACAACTACAGACTATACACTGATCTCTAGCTTAACAATCATTCCAGTCACCTAGTTCCGTGCACAGTAGTAGTAATAGTAGTAGTAGTAGTAGTAGTAGTAGTAGTAGTAGTAGTAGTAGTAGTAGTAGTAGTAGTAGTAGTAGTAGTAGTAGTAGTAGTAGTAGTAGTAGTAGTAGTAGTAGTAGTAGTAGTAGTAGTAGTAGTAGTAGTAGTAGTAGTAGTAGTAGTAGTAGTAGTAGTAGTAGTAGTAGTAGTAGTAGTAGTAGTAGTAGTAGTAGTAGTAGTAGTAGTAGTAGTAGTAGTAGTAGTAGTAGTAGTAGTAGTAGTAGTAGTAGTAGTAGTAGTAGTAGTAGTAGTAGTAGTAGTAGTAGTAGTAGTAGTAGTAGTAGTAGTAGTAGTAGTAGTAGTAGTAGTAGTAGTAGTAGTAGTAGTAGTAGTAGTAGTAGTAGTAGTAGTAGTAGTAGTAGTAGTAGTAGTAGTAGTAGTAGTAGTAGTAGTAGTAGTAGTAGTAGTAGTAGTAGTAGTAGTAGTAGTAGTAGTAGTAGTAGTAGTAGTAGTAGTAGTAGTAGTAGTAGTAGTAGTAGTAGTAGTAGTAGTAGTAGTAGTAGTAGTAGTAGTAGTAGTAGTAGTAGTAGTAGTAGTAGTAGTAGTAGTAGTAGTAGTAGTAGTAGTAGTAGTAGTAGTAGTAGTAGTAGTAGTAGTAGTAGTAGTAGTAGTAGTAGTAGTAGTAGTATTAGTAGTAGTAGTAGTAGTAGTAGTAGTAGCAGCTGTGACCGTGTCTACCCAAGTTTTCCAAGTGATGCTTGGCATATAGAATCCATTTGAAACAAGGATAATTAGATAACGGTCAGAAAACCTATGAGTCCAAGTTCGAGTTAGTCACTATACGCAGAAACTGTACTATGTGTATTCTAGTTGTATACGCTAGAGCATTCCAACCCTTAACTACTCTGCTTTACCATACAACTCTCCATACCATAGTACAGTACAACAGACTCTCCATAGTATAGTAATGTACTCTACGACTATACAGGACTATAATGATAACCCGAGATTTCCATGTGAAACATAGTGGACTGCTACTATGGTACTACTACTATGGTACTACTACTATGGTACTACTACTATGGTACTACTACTATGGTACTACTACTATCATACTGCTACTATGGTACTACTACTATCATACTGCTACTATCATACTACTACTATGGTACTACTACTATCATACTGCTACTATGGTACTATTACTATGGTACTTGATCAATTCTTATTGTAACATTAAGTATTAATTTATCTTTTATTGATGATTCCTCAAAAGGGGAATCTGAGCTCTTTTTTTAGTGTTTCAAGAGAAGAGATTGCTGCGGAACAACTCCTTATCATTGTTCTACTCACCTCAGGCAATCTGGTATTCCATACATGAAGGCTGAGTAGGAGGCTGAGTTGAAGGCCCATGCATGGTCTTTGAATCAGACAGAGAGCTTTGATCACTACCTATGGTGGATCTAACAGTACTACTATGGTACTCTACCCTCCTATTATACCCTCCATTATACCCTCCATTATACCCTCCTATTATACCCTCCTATTACACCCTCCTATTATACCCTCCATTATACCCTCCATTATACCCTCCTATTATACCCTCCTATTACACCCTCCATTATACCCTCCATTATACCCTCCTATTACACCCTACTACTCTACTCTAACACTATTCTATAATGATCATCCATAGTTCATAGTATACAGAGTCTACTGTCCTGTACGCGGTGCGAAGAGAGGAGTGGAAAAAGCCTCTCACGCACCCACCAACCAAAACCTCTACTCACTTCACTCACTCCACTCACTCCACTCCACTCCATAATGTTCAGGCTAGGCGTGCGGCCCCGTACTGCTCTTCGCTTGAAGAACTGCGTAGCGCCTACCAAAAATGTGTCCAGATCCGTGATGGCCCCAGGAGTGTCTCCCATCAAGTCCATATCTTTGGGGTTCCTCAGATACAGTTCCAGTGCCAATAGTAACAGCACACGAGGCGGAGACGTGGGCGAAATCAGCGAAATCAAAACCAAGTTGACCGATTTCTCGCACGAAGTATCCCAGGACATCGAAAAACTCGCCGATGCTCTTCCGGGTGCTGCTCATGATGTGGTCCACCCAGATACCGTTGGCTACATGGCATCCATTGGACTCGGCGATGGCTGGGGCCCCACAGCATCCATCACTAACCTCTTGGAGTTGGTCCACGTGTACACGGGTCTCCCATGGTGGGGCACCATTGTATGTGTGACGGTGTGTGTCCGTACACTCATGTTCCCGGTGTACATCAAGTCGTCAGCAAATATGGCCAAGATGTCAGGCATCAAGCCGCAGATCGATGCACTCATGGAGGAGATTAAGAATGGGGACAACGAGGAGAAGATCATTGCCATGAAGAAAAGACAACGCTTGTATAAGGAGCACGACATCCATACGTCTCACTCGTTCTTGCCCATGCTCCAGTTACCTGTGGCATATGGGTTTTTCCAGGCCACCAGGAATATGGCCCACTACCCCGTGCCAGGCTTTGATACCCAGGGTGCATTTTGGTTTCCGGACTTGACCCAGGTCGACCCGTACATTGGGCTTCAGATCCTTACTGCGTTGGTGGTGACTGGAATGATGAGAGCTGGAGGAGAAACCGGGGCCCAGGCCATGAACCCCATGTTCAAGAAACTCATGACCGTACTCCCATTTCTCTCGATTTTCGTCACCTACAACATGTCTGCAGCCGTGTTGCTCTACTTTGCGGCCAACTCGGTGTTCTCGTTTGTGCAGTCGTTGGTGTTGAAGAATAAGTACTTCCGGAAATGGGCCAAGATCCCGGCCATCGTGAAGCCGGTGCCTGTTGCGGGCTCCAAACCGCCTCCGGCCACCATGGGCGAGTGGTTCAGGGACTTCAACTCCAGGATGAAGGAGCAGACCCACTCCAAGATGGAGAAGACCAACAAGAAGTTGGAGGCCATGGAGAAGCGCAAGCTCGACTCCAACAAGGGCTTCATCCAGAGACACTAGTCTTACTGTATATAGTACATGGTCAATAGATATTAAATTAAATTCTCCAATCTAGAACGGAAATCATTTAAGCCATGAAACTCTCTCTCTCTCTCTCTCTCTCTCTCTCTCTCTCTCTCTATTACTCCTCACTTTCTTTCTCTCTCACTTCCTTTCTCCCTGACATCTCTTTCGCTTCCTTTCACTTCTTTCTCATTTCCCTTTTCCCTGACATCTCTTTCGTTTCCTTTTTCTCTGACTTCTCTTTCACTTGGTTTTTCTCTGACTTCTCTTTCACTTGGTTTTTCTTTAACTTCTCTCTCATTTCCCTTGACCTGTTCTGGTTCAGCAACATTCACTGAGGAAACATCATCTGAATCAGTAAACAACACCTCGTATTGGTCAATCAACTTCTCCAACACATGGTTGAGTACACCAAAGTTATTGATGAGCGACTCCAAGTTGCTGGCCTCCGTCAAGGCTGGCCCAATTACCGTGGCCAAGTTGGAGGTAGTCATCTTGTTGACTGCATTGTGCTTGACGATCTCATTCAAGTGCCTGATCAACGACTTCAATGTGTGGAAGTTGAAGGTGGGAAGTTTGGCCAATGCACACCGGTATGCCTGGGCATCTGCTTCGGAAAAATCATCGCTGCTCTTCTTCAAAGGCACCAACATCTCAATCACTTCATCTGTAAGAAGTGCATCAGGAAGTTCCCTGAAGTACAGCTTGACACAGCTTGTAAGGGCATGGACATTGACACCTCTTTCGCCGAAGTTGATCTGGCCAGTGCGGTCGATCTCTTGCTTGATACTGTTGAGCTCACTGATGGACGTACTAATCCGGTAGATACCCACATCCTGGAGACCCTCTGCTTCAATGGCCTGGTAGATCAACAGGAGGAACTTGGGGGTCTGGGCCTTGTCACGTGCACAGATGGCACTTAAAGGAAGCCCAAACGTAGTGTTGAGACTCTGCACCTTGTGGTTGATGGCACGCGAGTAGAACCAGTGCCTGTTGGCGTAGTCAAGAGCATTGAGCCACTGCTTGGTGTCGATTTCGCTGATGGTCTGGAAAAAGTACACCTCATTTGTTTCCTCAGGGTCCACTTTGAACGAGAAGGGGAAGAGGTACACCGGGAAGGTCTTGGTGTTTTTGAGCTGCACCACTGCCACGGGTTTCTGTCTTGGGTCGGCCACTGATGCTGGGTCTGGAAGCTCGTTATACGAAGCCACACGTTCGCTGACCACATTCTGGCTCCGAGATTTGTTGAAAAGACCACTGATTTTGAACCTCGACGACGAGTTTGTCTTGTAGTTCATCGACTGCCGTCTCAAGCTGCTGGTGGATGTTTTCCGTGCAATTTGCGTCTTGTGCACGGGAACTGTGTGGTTCTTCTGGTCCTTGGCTGCTTTCTTCTTGGCCTCGGCCTTGAGCAACAAGTATTGGTCTCTGAGAACGCCCCGGAAAAAGAGCTTGTGGTTTTTCTCACCCTGGTTAGGCCTCAAATGCGCCACTGAACTTAAAGATTCGTCGAGTTTAAGGAGAAACTCAAACTCCTTGGTTTCGTTGTGGAGATCTTCCGACTCGTCACAGTCCTCGAGGCTAAGCTCCTTGATAAGCTTGAAGATGAAGTACCTCTTATTGAAGTTGATGTGGTGCCGATGGAAAGAGGGGCACTTGTTGATATCAATCAAGTTCTGGATGATCCACCCGAAACATGGGAGCAAAGGCTCGTGTGGCATCAACAAGTCGTCCGCATCCAAGTTGTTGGGCAACAACCCTTCCAAATAGTCACATGTCTTGCTCACTGGACGTCCCGCTTCGGGGTTCTCCAAAGCACATGCGGCCTTGTACCAAAGATGATGGAAGGAGCGACTTTCTGGGGAATAGATAGCAGCTCTAAGGGCCGATTCTATGCACGAAGGAATCTCTGTACCGTAACCTTCAAAAACAAACAGACTCTCGCCCATTTTGATCTTGGAGATCTTAACCATCAACAAGAGAGTCTTCATGCGGTCGAGACGTTCGTCCACCGAGATGTTCACATCACACAATTGCACCAACAAGTACGTCTTGAACTTGGTGTATAACCTGCAAAGCTTCCGGAACACCAAGGGGAGTTTTCTGAGCACCGGGTCTTTGGGGTCCGCATCGTAAAGAGTCTCAAGGAAACTAAAGATATTCGAAACCCGAACAAACTCTTCGCCGATATCCACATCCTGCATCTCGTAGTTGAGCAACGAGTAGTTTTCGTACAGGTTCTCCAAGATCTTGAACACGGTAAACCAGTTTTCCGAGGAGATTCCCTGGTAAAACACACTCAAAAGCTTATTGAACTTATTGAGGAACTTCTCGATTTTATGGATGTTCCGGGGGCTGGGCAAGTTCCGGTTCATGGGCACATCTCGCATGCTGTTGCTGAACTTGAACTCGTGAATCAAGTAGTTGTCGAACTTCAGACCCTCGATGGGACGGTAGCTCTTCTTCACAAACAACTTCTTCAATCTCTTATAGAAACTGACCAAATTCTCAAATGCCTTGTTCAATGTATGGTCAATCTTGTTGGAATTGTACCACTGGAGGATCTCGTTGCTGTAGAGCTTCAAGAGCTTGATCATGATGTTCTTGTTTTTGAGGTTATTGGAGAAACTCTCAAAGTAATTGTTGACAAGAATGATCAAGGCCTTCAAGATATTGACCTGGATTTTGAGGAGCAACTCGTAGTCCACTTCCCCCAAATCGGAGAGATTAACTTGCTCATCCACTTCCCAATTGGGGTACACTCCAAAGGTCGTTGCGTCGTAGCTGCCCTTGTTGACCAAGTAGTATTTCTTCATCACGGAGATCACTGCATTTCCAGAATGGATAAACCTGTGTGCAAGTTTTTCAAGAAGATCCTTGGTGCTGATGAACGTGCTGTAGTTGAGCATGAACACAAGCCTGTATTCAGTAAGATCCATGGGGTGACTCTTGTCAAAGTGCTTGGAGTCGATCAAAAGCAAATCCACCAACTTATCGATGGATGCAAACTTGGGGATATACCTGCGGGCACGGACCGTAGCATCTGCTTGCGAATGGTTGGAGATCATGCCGAAACTGCGGTGCTTCTTGTCGTGTGACGTTTCATTTTCCTCGGAAATGGAGAAGTTCTTGAACTTATCGGAATTCAAAATGTCATCCACATCAATTCCAAGCCCATCATCGTCGTCTTGCATCCCAGGGTCACCCGAAACATTCAGATCCGACTCATAATCCATCACAAAGTCATCAACACGGAGTACCAAATCATTATCCACCACAATGTTGTGCTTCTCCTTGGTCTGGTCGGAAATAGAGCCTTCATTTGCAATCAAGTCGTCGTATTTCTGCAAGTTGATCTTGAACCACGAATTGTTGAATCCAGGAAGCCGGTCTTCTCCATCAATATCACTGCTTGCTTTGGTGGACAGTACCATATCATTAGTATCGCCCGAATCAGCCAAGCTAAGTGAAGCGGTCGAGTTTACAGACAAAGAGCTGCCGTTGCAGAGGGAGAGCGTTTCCTGAGTAGGAGCTTTCAAGTAGTTTTCTGCAGCACAATGCTCTGACGCCAACGAGTACTTCATGATGGTATCTAGGTTGATAGATTCACAGTTGTACTCCAATAAACGGATAAGCTTTGCCTTCAAGCCCTTATTTTCAGGAGTAGAGCTTTTCTCCACTAGCGAACCTGAAGATTCAAGCCCATTGGACTGCAAATTTGGCGGGAGGCTGTCATCGTCCTTCTGAACTCCCAAGTAGAGTACCTGGTTGAGACTCTCGTTGGAGAAGATGAAGCCCATGGAGTCGTATCTTCTGATGACATCTTGGTTGTAGCTGATGATATCCGGCGAGTTGTAGAGGTTCTTCAAGTAATCGTTCCAGCGGTCAAATGAATAATTAATTTTTTTCCAGATGATGTCCAACTCGGGGATATTAGTGGACTGCGTATTGTTGACCAAGAGATCGCCAAAGTACGGAATCACCGCCTCTTTGGGATATATTTTGCCCAAGCCTCTGGGGGCCATGATATGATAGGATTCCTTGGACCCAGCCACCTCGACTTCAGACCCGGATCCGGCAGAGCTGCCGAAAGTCAACGATTCGTAGCTATTGGCAAGGTGTCTGCGGTCAAGCTCAAATAAGACAGGAGCCCAGTCGTTCTTCAAAAGCTTCACGTAGTTTTCCGAAACATGGGCCCAAACGTTCTTCAATCTGAGGATAGGCTGGGATAAAATCACCGAGGAAATTCCAAGCCACGACGACATGTTTCCGGATTTATCCAAAAGACACCCCAAATCAATCCACTTCTCCAAAATACGGGCCCTTTGCTCGGCATACATATTGCTGGACTCGTTGAACAAGTGATGCACCAATAATCGAGACAAGTAATGGATATGCGTGTCGTTGTTGAAGATTAACGGGTTTTTCTTGTAGAAGTAGTCACCGGGGGTATTTTCACAGATGGACGAATAAAGAAGCAAGGACTTATCTTTACTGGAGTTCCATTTTTCAAAGAACTGGGTATCGATTTCGCCAATGGCCGTAGCAAGGTCCACCAAGTTCAAGTCCTCCAAGAAAATGGCGCTCAGGAGCTCGGAAAGTGGGTTGATTTGGGTACTAAATGGCTCGGACGTCTTCACCAAATCAAGCAAAAGGTGTTGTTTTGCAAGCATGGAGGTCTTAAACTCAGCCAAAGAAGCAGCGGATTCCGGAGACTTGGCGGCATCAATATTTTCCGTCAACAACTCTAAGATCTTTAAGATTTCCGGGGCGATATCGGACTTCAACAAAAAGCCACTGAAGTCCTGGTCAAGGTGGTGGAAAAAAGTAATCACTCGCTGAGATACATCAAACGGCACCTCACCAAACTCGCCCTTGTACACGGATTTCAAGAGCATGAGCATGAGCCGCAACACATCAAGCAACCTGGGAAAAAGCGGGAACACCGCAATTAAGGTCTGCACGGGCGCAGCAAACGAGGCAGCATCAGCGAATAGGAAAAAGTGAACCAAACTCTCCGTCGTCGAGTGGGGAAGAAACGTATTGGCGGTGAAGTCAAAGTTGAGGCCTGGGTGCGGCACCACCGGCTCGTGGTAGGTGATCTCCACCGGCAAGTCATTTTGTCGGGCCGGAATAGAGGAATTCTTAGCCACGTGGTCGGCCGTAAGCGGCAGGTCCTGGATCGGCATCGTGGAGATGCTGGAGTGTGTAGAGGCCTGATCCGGGGCGTGCAAGGACTTTGGGGGCTCAAAGTTGGAGTCGAGCGGCGATTCCGGCGGAATAGATTCGGCCCCCAGAATGCTTTTGGAGCCGATCATGGTGTTCAGGTCGGAGATGGACCCAAAGGTGGTGGAGTCGGCGGGCGAAAGCAAGGCGCCAGGGTCCTTGGCATTGACCCGGAGCAGGCGAACGCCCATTTGCGGAGGAGGCCGGTGGATATACAAGAAGGAGCCCCGTAATTCCACACGGTAGAGCTGGAGATTCAGCTCGGAGAAGTCCTGGGTGGGCGACGTGTTCAAGATACCGTTGATCCAAGCATGGCGGACTATATCGGTATCGTAGTTGGGGAGGATCAAAGACCGGACGGCCAGGGTGCGTTCGGCGGATTCAGCCTCGGAGATATCTAGGAGGGAATCGGGGGCCTTGGACTTGGAGATGGTGGAGATGGACCGTCTTTTGGACGACTTGCTCCAGATTTTCCTCATACTGGACGGATAGTACTAGATAGACAGTACTAGATAGACAGTACTAGATAGACAGTACTAGATAGGCGGTACTAGTTAGGCGGTACTAGATAGGCGGTACTAGATAGGTCTGGACAGAACTGGATAAAAGGTAGATGGAACTGGAATGGATTGGAATGCACCAGAATGGAATGGAATGGACAGGTGTTCTGTGGCTGAGTAGTCGCAGGCAGGCAGTGGGAGACGGTGGCAGTAGCAGAATGTGGCAGTGGGCTGAGTATTCCAAAAGTAACAGTAACAGTGACAGTAACAGTGACAAGTAACGGAACAACAAAGAGATGCAAAACCACGAAAAGCGAGCAGTGGGCGACACAAGCGGAGAATGGAAAAGCCGATTGTTTGGTGGCTTTTTTTTATTATTGTCGCTCTTTTTTTTTTTTCGGTTAGCTATCGTAAATGGGACTTGTATGGTACGCGAGCGAGGCAAATCCGAGGCCCGACAATGGCAGTCAGGGGCGATATTTTCTAGGGCTAAAAGGGTCCACAAGAGGGGTTTTAGAAATTGGAACACGTGTGCTTTGCAAACGGCTCGGTGAGTGTATGGACCAGGAGTTTTAGAAAAGGGCTCTGGTGTTGAGTGGAGTAGGGGGAGGGGGAAAAAGTAGAGGGAAGTAGACTGGTGGGCCGTGTAGAGTGGAGTAGATATTATGTATGAGGAAGGTTTACTATGGGGCCTGTGTGGAAGGGGAGAGAGGGAGGGCCTGTATGAGGCCAGAATTTGCATAATTTAAAAAAGCCTCCTGTGCAAGTGTCTGGCGATACCGGTCTCCACGCACTTCCATGCATGCCCATGCCATAATTCAGCCCAGTGCTGTCAGAGTAATACAGAATAGAATAGAGTAATACAGAATAGAATAGAGTAATACAGAATAGAATATAGAGTAATACAGAAGAATATAGAGTAATACAGAAGAATATAGTGTAATACAGAATAGAATATAGTGTAATACGAGTATGTGTGGAGTTATTACGGTGTAGTACAGTTCGTACAGTGTGATGCAGTGTGGTGCAGAGTGAGCATAGTAAGTGTGAATAGTGAAGGGAATGAACGTAGTAAATGTCTAGGGTGAGCAGCGAGCATGGTGAGTATAGAGTCGAGGGAGCATAGGGAGCAGTGCAGTGAGGAGCATAGTAAGTGGCAGTACAGCATACTACAACTGCTAGAGTAGTAGTAGAACTGGAGACTAATAGAACTAGGGTACTAGTAGAACTGGAGACAATAGAAGTGGAGACTAATAACTAGGGTACTAGTAGAATTGGAGACAATAGAAGTGGAGACTAATAACTAGGGTACTAGTAGAATTGGAGACAATAGAACTGGAGACAATAGAACTGGAGACTAATAGAACTGGAGAATACAACTGAATAGAACTGGAGAATAGAACTGAATAGACCTGGAGAATAGAACTGAATAGAACTGGAGACTAATAGAACTACTAATCTTACATACAGTGGTATAGAATAGAAACATAATCCAAAACACAATAACAACATTATCATGTTGTTATTGATATTATCATGTTGTTATTGATAGTATGGAAGTATCGCATTAGCAAGTGTGGCCGGTGGAGCATACCGCATTGGTCAAGAGTGCGAGAACAACGCAGGAGCACGACGATTTAGGCCGGAGCGCTCAGCTGTGTGCGGCTAGCGGCCATGTGCCTGTGGGGCTGAAACCCTGGCCTGCAGTCGCCACGGCCGGGAGGCCTATGCTGGGAAGCTTATTGGCCCAGAGAAGAATAGACGAGTGCCCGCATATGCATGCGTGTATGGAGCCGGCGCCATTCTCCCGCGCCCACTGCTCGGCCTGCCTTGGCGAATTCTCCAAAACACCGCACGCCGCCCACCGCCTCACTTCACTGCCCTGCCACAAACTTCCTCGGCAAATCACTGCTCTGTCTCCGTATTAATTTTTGTATTTGTCACTATGATCTGCATATAATAAGTAGTGGCTCAGTACTAAGTGACAGTAACAGTGACTCAGTACTAAGTGACAGTAACAGTGACTCAGTACTAAGTGACAGTAATAGTAGCAGTATAGTATCAGTAACAGTATAGTAGCAGCAACAGTATAGTAGCAGTGACAGTGATAGTAGCGGTAACAGTATAGTAGCAGTAACAGTAATAGTAGCAGTAACAGTATAGTAGCAGTAACAGTGACTCAGCTTCTCAGCTTAAGTTCTCTGCATATACCCTACACTTCTATCCGAACACTTGATCACCATTTCTGGATCACCCAGAAGAAACAGATACCATGAGTTTTGCAAAATAATTATACACTCGTGGAAAGTATGTCGGCGAACTGTTTAACGGCTAAGCATACTTTGTCTTGGAGATGTGCGTAGCGAATTTAGCTTCTGAGATCGACACGCCTGGAGTAAGTAATTTCCGAAATTGCGACTGCGGGTTTTATGATGGCCATTTGGTGTTCATCACTGGATCATATCACGGAATCATATCACGGAATCATATCACGGAATCATATCACTGGATAATATCACGGAATCACATCACTGGATAATATCACTGGATCATCTCACAGGATCATATCACTGGATCACTTGATTCTTCCATCATTTTGTGCTATTACTTGTGGTGAAAGCTCTTGCTGTGTCTGTAGCACCGCAGCCACTAACGTGACTTAGGTCATGTGAAAGCTCGCGCACAATAAAAGGAAAAGCACCCGTTATCTTATAACACCAAAAAAAAAAAAAAAAGACGAACGGAGGACTTATAGATGTCTCCAGGACCACCACTACTAATTAGTGTAGATGTACAGACACTAGTAACTTGGATTGGTCTCTACTTCACTATTGGGTTTGTACACTGTGTTGATCTCTACATCTCTAATACACCGTGTTGATCTCTACATCTCTAATACACCGTGTTGATCTCTACATCTCTAATACACCGTGTTGGTCTCTACATCTCTAATAGTTGTGTACACTGTGTTGATCTCTACATCTCTAATAGTTCTACATCGCTAATAGTTGTATACATTGAGTTAGAGTGGGTCACGTGTGGCTCGTCGTTCTATAAATTCTCTATATCTATGGAGAGAAAAAGAATTGCTCCACTTTTCCCCATTTCGTATACTTTACTCCACCCAATCCACTTCCTTCTAGTTTCGCCCCTATAACGTTTCTGCACTCCGATTGGTCTGCTTGGGCACTTGGAGGAGATAATGTTCCGCGCTCTATTGCTGCAAAATGCCGTGCTCTGCCATGCAGGTCTCCACCCTACAAGCGTGTGTTTTCTGTGCCTGCCAATACAAAATGTTAGTGGTTTGGGTTGGTTGTGTTGGGTTTCTGTACAACTGGGGATTCCTGTATATTCGCTTTGGCAATACCTTGCGTACTGCACTTAGTCACTGTACTAACCACGACTCTACCCATAAACCAGTCACTGTACTAACCACGACTCTACCCATAAACCAGTCACTGTACCACGACTCTACCCATAAACCAGTCACTGTACTAGACTTATTGGGTGTAGAGTGTCATGGTGCTATCCTCATATACTAAGGTGTGCGGGTGCAAATTGCACGTCATAAATTGGACCAAACAGCTCCACTGCTAGCGTGGCCAACTTGACCCACGGCTGGCCCAGACCCTGGAGCTCATGTGGCATTTCCTGCCAAATTTTGACAGTACCATCGTATGAGTACGAGGCCAAGATTTTGAACCCCGAGAGCTCTAGCGCAGCCGATGAATCCTTAACTATCAGCAAGTCATGCGCTTTCCACAGGTCTTTGAGAACCCACGTGGATGTAGTCGTGTCTAGGTCGAATACTTTGCTGCACTGATCTGATAATGCAGTAGTCACGTGCTTGCCGTAGAGGTCATATTTGATGTCATCGATTAGCTCCTTGTGACTGGTCTGAAAGGTCCTCTCTACTCAGTGTCTATTGTTGAACTTGAGGGATCAGTACACGCAGGTATACTTCATGTTCATGTGACTGTATACAGATGAAACAATGAAGAGTATTGTTGAAGAGAGGCGAAACCTCT
>NKZC01000078.1:0-64075 GCA_002374385.1 Metschnikowia borealis | reverse complement strand
TAGACTCCAAATAGACTCCAAAACCGTTTCGTGGCCTCTTCTTGCTGCTTATCAATAGTGCCCATTAAATAGTAAAACTGCTCCAAGGAATGCAGCCAGAAAGGGCCTTGTAGATCAAATTGGACGTAAGGACGTAACCAAATGTTTGAATGTCCAACACTTGATTTAAACAAATCTCTCCTGTCATTGCTCTAGTTGGACCGCTATAGTCCAGTGTTGGTGAAATGTAGTGTTANAAATCTCTCCTGTCATTGCTCTAGTTGGACCGCTATAGTCCAGTGTTGGTGAAATGTAGTGTTATACTAGACAGTGGTATCATATACTGGTCTAGTGGCCATTGGTATATTGTGGTCTGGTAGTATGACAAAGTATAGGCGTAATGGGCCTAAGGAAAGTCACCCCAAAATTGTATATATATATATATACATAATAAATGGGGACTCGAGGATTTGCCTTGCACCTGAAATATATGAATTTCATGAAACGTTGATTGGTGGGGGCCCTTCATGTGCTCATTGAACACCTTCAACGCAATAGAAACCAAGGCTGGGTGTGCAACGCTGCACGAGTCGCAGCCAGCAGTGAATCCTCTCAACTTGTCCTTTGCAACGTTCTCCATAGAAGCCTCGTTTCTGGCTTCGGCCTCCTTGATAGGAATCTGCGCAGCCATTCTTCCCAAGGCGTGCACTTGTCTCTTGTGGCAAGTGTGTACCAAGACCAAGAGCTTGACATAAGATGCCATGAATGGGGTGCTCATGGTAACTTGCATTCTGTCGGGCAAGGCGTAGGCCGCGTGGTTTTTCGATGAAACAACTAGATGGATGGTTGTCTGTTCCTTCCATTCCAACAAAAACCACATGTTAATGCGTATTGTAGTGGGTAGTGAGTGTAGTCGGTAGTGACTGTAGTCGGTAGTGAGTGTAGTCGGTAGTGAGTGTAGTCGGTAGTGAGTGTAGTCGGTAGTGAGTGTAGTCGGTAGTGAGTGTAGTCGGTAGTGAGTGTAGTCGGTAGTGAGTGTAGTCGGTAGTGAGTGTAGTCGGTAGTGAGTGTAGTCGGTAGTGAGTGTAGTCGGTAGTGAGTGTAGTCGGTAGTGAGTGTAGTCGGTAGTGAGTGTAGTCGGTAGTGAGTGTAGTCGGTAGTGAGTGTAGTCGGTAGTGAGTGTAGTCGGTAGTGAGTGTAGTCGGTAGTGAGTGTAGTCGGTAGTGAGTGTAGTCGGTAGTGAGTGTAGTCGGTAGTGAGTGTAGTCGGTAGTGAGTGTAGTCGGTAGTGAGTGTAGTCGGTAGTGAGTGTAGTCGGTAGTGAGTGTAGTCGGTAGTGAGTGTAGTCGGTAGTGAGTGTAGTCGGTAGTGAGTGTAGTCGGTAGTGAGTGTAGTCGGTAGTGAGTGTAGTCGGTAGTGAGTGTAGTCGGTAGTGAGTGTAGTCGGTAGTGAGTGTAGTCGGTAGTGAGTGTAGTCGGTAGTGAGTGTAGTCGGTAGTGAGTGTAGTCGGTAGTGAGTGTAGTCGGTAGTGAGTGTAGTCGGTAGTGAGTGTAGTCGGTAGTGAGTGTAGTCGGTAGTGAGTGTAGTCGGTAGTGAGTGTAGTCGGTAGTGAGTGTAGTCGGTAGTGAGTGTAGTCGGTAGTGAGTGTAGTCGGTAGTGACTGTAGTCGGTAGTGACTGTAGTCTGCACTAAACTGAGGGAAAGCACATACAGTTGAGTATATTTCTGAACCATAGTTGTAGTGATATCCGGGAAAGTACCTGGCTCACTAAATTTCAACACGCTAAAAGGCAAGTTCTCGTGCTATTGTCATATGGTGAGCCATTCGTCATGGCGTCTATTTCTTGAAACATTTTTCGTAGTTGACCTTAGATGTACGAGACAACGTAGTCCCATTTTCCACAGTTCAGGCCTCCAATGTGTTGTCTCAATTGGTAGGTAATCTCGTCCATTTAGAAAGCTCCAGGCAAGGTCTCAATCAAACCCGATTCTGTGATGGGACCTCTAGGAATCTGGATGTAGTCCTGGGCATTGCAGAAGTGTCGTTCCAAACTTAGCCTTTAAGTGGTGCTCCATCTTAGGCAAGTAGAAGTACCAAACCCTGTGCAAATGCTTTATTTGCGTTCTTGTCGAAGTAAAGGGCCAATGCTTTATTTGCGTTATTGTCGAAGTAAAGGGCCAATGCTTTATTTGCGTTCTTGTCGAAGTAAAGGGCCAATGCTTCATTTGCGTTATTGTAGAAGTAAAGGGCCAATGATTCCTTTCCGTTGTTTTAGAAGTAAAGGCCAAGTCAAATACCTCCCGAGACCGGCTCGCCATCCACCAAGACGTGCCAAGTGCCAGCCTCTAGGTCTGTCAACGAGTACCTAGCATATACGGAGGCGAGGTAGTTCGTGGATATGTTGTATGCGGGCCATTGCGAGACAATAGGGCAGCATAGACCTTGAACAAAAAGGCTGTGCAGACCTTAGACGAGCAGAAAAGTATAAGAGGAGGTGTGGCCCCGTAATAGAAGACTTTGGTCTTGTTGTAAGGAGACGATTTTATAAGCATACTGAGATGCAAGGTATCGCGGAGGGGTAACGCTTGCATATCACGTGCTCGTGTTTCATGTATATGCAGGGTTGCATACACCCAGTGTATATAAGAGTGAGGTTTTCCTCCTAGAAAGTTCCTCGGATTTTCTAGGTTCAATACATACCATGATTAATTTTAGGACATAAGGAATACGTTGAATATATAAACTAACAGGCCACATGCTGTTGAGTTCTTACACTTGTAAGGTACAACTTACTTATCCCTGTATATTAATATATACCAAGACATAAGTTGAAAAGGTCTGACAATCAAGGTGGGAATGTGTCAGGCCTCTTCCAAGTTGAGCTTTTATTACTTTGCGTTCGGGGAGAAAGACAAGTTTCTGCACACAGCGTCGTACAAGAGGCAAATTCCATATGACTCACTAGTGCACTTGGTGTTTCTGGCAACTACCAGTCAACCTTTTTTCTGGTAACTACCACTAAACCTCCTTTCTGGCAACTACCAGTCAACCTTTTTTCTGGTAACTAGTAGTATGGTTTAGGTGTATGCAACAGAACACGAGTAAAGAAACTTGCTCCTTAGTAGCATTCACTACTTCGTGACCATTAAGTAGTTGTTTTCCATAGGACATCATAGTATACACCCCAGCAGGTCAGAGAGGCCAATCATCTTCAAAGTCACATAAGCCACATGGATTTTTTGCACACTTTGATATCCACGACCGGATTGAGACTTACCTTAATTCAATACTTGAGAATCTTCAGCTTACCGGCGAAGTATTTATGGAAATATGCACCGATATGGGCAACTCCGACAACACTGACTATGATTACTAGCAGCCTTTTCTCAAGGAGCAATTGGCAGAAATGAAGAAAATGGACAGCAGTGCCAAGGAAAGCATTGGAACAATCAAGGAAAAAATTGGAACTATCAAGGAAAAAATTGAAACAATCAAGGAAAAAGTTGGAACAATCAAGGAAAGCATTGGAACAATCAAGAAAAAATTGAAACTATCAATGCTGGCTTCACTGTGAGCTCATTAAATGTAATGAGTGGCCATCCAACTGCTTGACGTTAAAGAAAAGCACATGGATCAGTTCCACCAGCTTTGGACGCACGAGATTGCCAAAAAGATGTATTCGTCATAAATCATATTGGAAATTGTAGAAGTTAATGATAAATATGAGAAACAATGTGAAATTGTGAGTTAGCAATTCTTGGATATCCACTTAGGATTAGGGGTGTACGGTCAAAACCTCCAGTAGGGAGAAGACCTTTGATGGTGAGTTTAACAGTAGTGTAGTATGCGATAGTATGGTTGTTTGCCGCACTGTATGCAGCCCACCACCCATAGAGGAATTAGGAAGGCGTTCCAACCCTAAAAAGGCCGTTCCAAACGCTGTATTCACGTCGCCATAGAATGTGTGGGCATTGTTCAGATCAACCCTCCCTGTTCCCAGCTCCAATACTATAGTTACTGCAAAACTCTCAGGACTGATACCAATCTCACACTTAGTACCTTCAATATTGTTTATTACTAAGCCTTTACCCAGACCCGTAAAGGATTCCTAGGGTCGGGGTCTGTAGTGTCCGGGTCTTTCCAGGTCGAGGTCTGTAAGCGTCCGGGTCTTTCCAGGTCGAGGTCTGTAAGGGTCGGGGTCCGCAAGGGTCGGGGTCGGTAAGGGTCGGGGTCCGCAAGGGTCGGGGTCGGTAAGGGTCGGGGTCGGTAAGGGTTCATATTTCATATTCAGCAACTTCTTGACTCTCCCGAAAACAATGTGGTGAGGGCATTTTATACACCCATGAAATGTTCGTTCTCTGTAATGCACATGTGTGTTTTCGAGCAATTCCCTTTACTTCGAATCAAATTTTCTTTTCTTTTTCCTCTTTTGCTTTTTTTGTTTCCTCACTTGGTCTAAAACTTAAATGTTTTGTTGGTCTCTATCGGTGATGAAAGGGGGCCCTGTACCGAAGAAGCCAAAGAGAAGTAAGGGTGTGGTTCGAAGTCGGGTCACTATGAATATTAGAAACAGTACAATTATTCAAAAGACTGATTCCATATTAGGGTTTAGCAAAGAATCAGGTTTGTTGATACCTATGTGTGTTTGTTTTGAGTTTCTGGTAAGCCTCAGTTTGAGTTTCTGGCAACCTTCAGTTTTTAAGCTTCAGGTTTTTGAGTTTCTGGCAACCTTCAGTTTTTAAGCTTCAGGTTTTTGAGTTTCTGGCAACCTTCAGTTTGAGTTTCTGGTAAGCCTCAGTTTTTAAGCTTCAGTTTTTAAGCTTCAGTTTTTAAGCTTCAGTTTTTAAGCTTCATTTCTTTAAGTATCTTTTTTTGTGTGTTTGGACTGTTTGTTGAGTGTCTATTTTGAGGTCTGTTAAAAAAGGGATATAAAAATATAAGGGAGGAGGGGTTTATATAGTTCGCAGTTGCGCACAATGGCTGCAAAAATCGTGAAATCTGGTTTGCTCATTTTCTCACACAACACTTTTTTTTTATTAAATCACATATACAACCTACAAATGCTTTATTAATACCTAATTTAAATATATATAAAATATATAATATGTTAAATATTTAATGGGTAATAACCTTGGTACTTTTAATACTAGACCAATCAGATGGGACGGAGGCCTCGTAGTAGTAAATTTTAATATATATTCTACAAAAATAAGAAATATATGCCCGCCGTGGTAGTTGCATACAGGACGTTGGTAGTCGCATACAGGAAGTTAGTAGTCGCATACAGGACGTTGGCATTCGCATACAGGACGTTGGCATTCGCATACAGGACGTTGGCATTCGCACACAGGACGTTGGCATTCGCATACAGGACGTTGACATTCGCATACAATACGTTGGCAGTCGCAAATACTACATTTATGGATTTACAGGATGGTCACTTTTGGTAGACTTTGATATGTCCATTACATCCTGCATGCAGGAAATGGTTCTTCTTAATGCAACTTCTCCAGGTACTTGTATGCTACGAATCCACACCTCAGATTTGGGCCACCAGTCAGAATCAAGGTCGGCATACGAAGCTCCGGGGTGGGGTGTGGTGAGCCCAGGAACCATTTTGTTTTTGAAGATTTTTCCCACAAAGAGATATCAATGACTATATAAGTCTCGAAGAGATATCAATGACCTCCTAACTGGGGAACCCCACTGCCTACTACTTAAGTAGCCTGATCCCTCCCTGCAGGAATCCCCAACAAAACAAAATAACATAGCACATGATCGCTACAAAAGAGCATCAAAAGCGTATAGACAGAGAGATAAGATTTGCAGTAAACTGTGGATTGAAATGGTACTAAATTGGTGTTGAATTACTATTAATTGGTGTTGAATTACTATTAATTGGTGTTGAATTACTATTAAATGGTGTTGAATTACTATTAATTGGTGTTGAACTAATATTAATTGGTGTTCAATTACTATTAAATGTACCCCCGTATGCACCGTAGTATACCTCTTTAAACTGATCTTTACCTTCACATCAACAATCCCTTGTCACGTTATTATGGCTAAAAATCATTAAACCACTCCTCGTTGGTCCTATCTTTTGACATTTGCTGTATGAAAATATTCAGCTTATTACCAACAATCTCCTCAATCTCCTCCATTGAGCGCGTCACCATAAGCTAAATTCACGTGCACAACACACAAAGACTGGATGAAGAATTCCAGCACCTAGTTGAGGAATTCGATGCCATAGAAGCTGCAGTCACTTCCGTTCATTGAGCTGAACGAGCACTTTGTGTTGTACTTGAAGGAGACCTTGAAAAGCTCCGACAGAGCAGCAAAATTGTTATGCTTATTGATGTCTCAGGAGCTATTAGTCACAAATAGCCAGGAAGGATTATCTTGGAACCGCACCAAGAGCTACCTTGGAGTTTTGAAGGAGACATAATCTTCTGTGAACGATTCTTTGGACTCCTTTTCGTCCATTGTCAATGAGAAAATCAAGATTTTGGCCGGCTTTCTGGAGAAGATAGGCAAAAAGATTAGCTTGAAGGATAAAAAAGCCTTGTTGAACCACGATATGATGTAAGAGAAATATGACCAAATGACCATTCAAACCGCTTCGCAGAAATTGTCGCCAAAAGAGCTTCAACGATACAGTAGAATAGTAGAAATGGACAAGTAGCGTAGAAGTAGACTAGAAAACAGAGATAGACTAGATCACCTCTGGATGTTATTTCCAGTACAGCAGAAAAAAAGCCAATCGTTTCAGTAACGGAAATGTAAACACGAAATGATCTCTTTTCACCGTCGCTTGTCGTTCAAACCAAATTGCGTAAAGTTGCACACCAAATTTCATTAGAATTCAATATTCTGAAATATAAATCTGGAGAATTGCCTCATATACACTACATTCGGGAGCCTTGCAGTATCAATCAAGGCTCAAAACGGATGGAACTGAACTGAACTGAACTGAACTGGTTTTCTTGATATCCTGTATCCAACCCCTTGTGAGCGGTGTACGAAACTTTTTGAATGATTGGTTTGTTTAATTTTGCTGGTGTGCTTTGAATCGTTTGGGAAAATACTGTACTAAGTGGATATGTTGTATGCAGACAACTGAAATGTACATTAGACAACACGGGTTCCTCATTCAAGTTAGCGGCACCAGTGGACCATAGATTAACCACGGTATTATTTCCAGTGGGCCATAGATTAGCCTCGGTATTATTTCCAGTGGACCATAGATTAACCACGGTATTATTTCCAGTGGACCATAGATTAACCACGGTGTTATGTCCAGTGGACCATAGATTAACGACGGTATTATTTCCAGTGGACCATAGATTAACGACGGTATTATTTCCAGTGGACCATAGATTAGCCACGGTATTATTTCCAGTGGACCATAGATTAACCACGGTGTTATGTCCAGTGGACCATAGATTAACCACGCTGTTATTTCCAGTGGACCATAGATTAACCACGGTGTTATTTCCAGTGGACAGGGACTGAAGGAAGCTGTCCTCATAGTAGTCAAGATATGTGGACATTTCTGGGAAGTGTTGACTTCAAGAGAGGAGGAGGAGTTCACAGTGTCCATTGGAGAATTATCAGTTCGAGGTCATTTGGTGAGTGGCCTTGGAGACATTCTTGGGATACCTCAGACTGATACAATTTGATTGAGTTGGTTTTGCAAAGATGGATATGGTCCAGACTCCATTATTTATATAGGGGGTGTACCTTCACATTGCCGGCTGTTGTCGTACCCACCAGTGCATATGAAAAACAGGTGCTATGTTACCGCGCCATCCCTGCAGGCTATGGGGCTCAGAGCGCGCTCACATTGTTATCATTTTCAACACACCTAGGTCCTGTACTTTTTAGATTAGTGGATCCCGTATATGCTTCCCTGACAGGCATATCAGGTGGTCCTTTCAATAACCATGGAGTCATTGGCACAATGGGTTTACTATAATGAGTTGGGACATTGGGACTGGAATGAATTGGTACATTGGGACTAGAATGAGTTGGTACATTGGGACTAGAATGAATTGGTACATTGGGACTGGAATGAATTGGTACATTGGGACTAGAATGAGTTGGTACATTGGGACTAGAATGAGTTGGTACATTTAGACAGAATGAGTTGGCACAATGGGTTTACTACAATGAGTTGGGACATTGAGACAGAATGAGTTGGTACATTTAGACAGACTGAATTGGTACATTGGGACTGGAATGAATTGGTACATTGGGACTGGAATGAGTTGGTACATTGGGACTAGAATGAGTTGGTACATTTAGACAGACTGAGTTGGGACATCGAGACAGACTGAGTTGGTACATTGGGACTGGAATGAATTGGTACATTGGGACTCGAATGAGTTGGTACATTGGGACTAGAATGAGTTGGTACATTTAGACAGACTGAGTTGGGACATCGAGACAGACTGAGTTGGTACATTGGGACTAGAATGAATTGGTACATTGGGACTACAATGAGTTGGGACATTGGGACTAGAATGAGTTGGTACATTTAGACAGACTGAATTGGTACATTGAGACAGACTGAGTTGGTACATTTAGACAGAATGAGTTGGGACATCGAGACAGACTGAGTTGGTACATTGGGACTAGAATGAATTGGTACATTGGGACTGGAATGAATTGGTACATTGGGACAGACTGAGTTGGTACATTTAGACAGACTGAATTGGTACATTGGGACTGGAATGAATTGGTACATTGGGACTAGAATGAATTGGTACATCGAGACTGGAATGAATTGGTACATTGGGACTAGAATGAATTGGTACATTCAGACTACAATAAGACTAAAAAGACTCATACATTGTCCAAAAAATCATATAAATGCCTAGATGTGTATAATTCACATTACATTGAATTTATCACTATATAAAGTCTGGGAACTATGGAAACGGTTACTGAAACTAGATCATATCTTGAGGGAACTCATTCTGCGGCGTTCGCTGGTGTCCATTTTGGTGCACACCCACGTGGACGCATACATGTTGATGCGGTCAATCGACTCGTGGGCCCGTCTGATGGCCGCAGGCTTACACTTGAAGCCACACTTTTCAAACGTCTTGATGTACCATGGGTACTGCGCAGCCAGCCGGAGCATCACCCGGCCTCCAGCCACCAAACACTCACGCACGGCCAAGATTTCCCTAGTGGCCTCTTCTGTTTTGGGGTCGAACCAGTCCATGTGGTCCATGATGATGGCGATGGTGATGGACTTTTTGCTGAGCCGGGCGAACACATCGTTGAGCGTATCTGTATGGAGCCGGATGTTGTCGATCGAGGCTGATCGTTCTACTGAACTTTCTGGCAAACCAGAAAAGTCAGAAATACCAGATCCAGACCCATTTCCAGTTGCAGAAATACCAGTGGCAGAAAAATCATGCTCTATTTCTGACGTCCTTCCTGACGTCCTTCCTGACGTCCTTCCTGGGCTCATTCCTGGGGTTATACCTGGCAGCCTGGTCAAATTGTTGTACCCCTTTTCAGTCAAATAATCCGGACAGTTCTCCCGAGAATACTCGCCCTTCAATGTCAAATAATAGAAGTAATTGTCCGTGGAAATCAACGACCTGCGCACAACCGGATCGAGCGTATTGACCACATACTTAAGCACCGAGTCGCCAATCATCTCTGCCTGGTTTTGCGGAACGCCTAGAGCTTTCCAGAGGAAAATGGGGTTGCCCACCAATAACGTGGCCACGAAAGGGTTGAAGAGAGTTGGCCTGATCTTGGTTTCCCAGAGCTCCACCTGTTGCAGGAGCTCTCTGCAGGAACACAACTGGTCGATAACGGAACTGATGCCAAAACAGGCGAAAACCGCCCGGGCCAACCGGAGGGCCCACCGCGTCAGTCCTGTATCGTAGAGCCCCCTTTTGGAGAACGCTTGGGGGCCTTTGTCCATCCAGTACTGGAAGGCTTGTGCAGATAAATGGGGTGCTAGGTGCAGGAGCAACAATTCTCTAAAGTTGGAAATTTTGCCTTCTCCAAACATAGCCCAGATCTGGTCACGTGATAAGCTCTTGAACGCAGCCAATTTAAGCTCCAAAAGGTGGTTCTGGCAGGGGTTGAGGTCCACAGCATGGATTCTTCGGGGTGGATCCGGGAGACCTGCATACAGCAACACATTATCTCCGGCCAGGGTTATAGCCAACACAGTATCTTTGCCGGAAAACTTAAGGATGTGGTGATCCTCACGTGGATCCTCCCACGTGAACGCATAGATGTACTGGTTGGCAAACTGGTGGTACTTGGCGTCCTCCTCGTCATAGTATACTCTCCAGGGATGGAGCTGGTAGTACAGCGAGGGAAACGGCAATCTGCGGCGGAAATTGGCCAATGCAGCCTCGTGGCCTTTGCTAATAACTTCATACAGGTCTGTTTGGCCGTCAATTCCGTTTTTCTCCGGCTTTTTTTCAACAGAAACGCTAAAATTGGGGGTGCCACATGCAGGACTCGCTCCAGCTATAGGGTACTCCATATTTTGCGTTTCCTCCGACGGAGCAAGGTACGGAGACTCGGTGGCCAAGCAGTTAATCTTATGGAGAAGCGAATGGGCCTTGTTCTTGTCGCAGCCAATCCACACATAGTAAGGAATCCGGCCCAAAGTGTTGTTGTAGGCATTGAGCGACTTCAACGTGCCAAACCGGTACTCGAGGTAGTTGCGTCGTGCCAGGTCCAAATACACCTTATCCGTTTCGAACCAAATGCGCCAGAAATTGCGTAAAAACCATGGCATGTTTCTGTTCCATAAACCTCCAAGGGTATTGCTCCGGCCAATGTACGTTCCTGCAGACTGGATGCCAAAGTCCACACACGCCACAATTCCCGTTTGGGGGTTCAAGAGACTCTGGGCATGATCCACCACGGCATTGAAGGTGGGGATCATCGATAAAGAGTACGAAAACGTGACCAAATCGGCGTGTTCCTGCACAATGCTAAACTCACTGGCATCCGTCTCCAAAATCTGCACTTTATGGCCCCAGGATTTGGTTTCAAATCTTTTCCGGGCAACCTCACATAAGGAATGGGAAAGGTCCACCAAATAAATGGCGTGGAAGTTTTCAGCAATGGGTAAAATCGAGTCCATGTACTCAATGTTCAGACCCGTACCTCCGCCGATATCCACCCACACCAACAATTCCGAGTTTCGGGCTGCCTGAACGTGTGAAACTGCAAGTTTCAAGCACTCCATGCGGCCCTTAAGCAATACCGATCTGGTCGTATCGTAGATCTGCGCTTGGTTCTCGTAAAACAGGTCCAAGTGCAGTTGCTGGTTTGCGTGCAGGACAGATCCAAATTGAAGTTTATTCAAGATTGGCTTGAGGAAACAGGCCCAGATGAATTTGCAAGTGGCCAGCAAACGAGCTTGGGATTTCGGGGACGTCATCAAAAGGGCAATTCCAAGGAGAACCACCCCGGAAAATAGAGTTCCGGGAGAGTTCAGGTAGCTATATGCAGGTGCCGTTGAATTCAGCATCGCAGACAAAAGTAAACTACCAACGAAAGGAGACGATGTTATCAATTAACTAATGAGAGTGTAATGTAATAGAAGACGCTGTGTTTGGATTGGCTCAGTTGATGTATCAGGTAATCAGGAATATATGGATTTTGATAGCAAAAGGAGTAGCGTGATAAGGAAAGTGGTAGCGTGATAGAGATTTGGTAGAGGATCGTAAGAGCTGGTGAGAGAGGGATAGATGAAAGAAGTTGAGATGGAAAGTGAAGGCTTTTTATAGCCGGGAACAATTGGGTGCAAAATCCAAATGGCTCCTGCACACAGACGCAAACGTGTGCGGCCACATGGTCCCCACGATAAATTAGCCATTCCCAGTGTCCCCAAACACACCCCCAGCCTCGCCCTCACAGGATGCTTCCGCAAAGTTTGGTATATTTTGGAGAGTAAAAAAATGCAAGTGTGGAGGTGCAATTTCCTGGTATTTTATGGCACATCCACCAACATCCGTATCCCAAATGGCCCACTTTCTGCTCCACGTTCTCCACACACAGCCACCCATACCAGCCACGCGTTGGCCGAGAGTGCACATGCCAATGAAACACGTTCCCCCTATCTTGCCGAGTCCCATGCGTCCAAAGTGGCTTTGAATGCAGGTGCTGTGGAATGCACCCATAATTCAGACACCCACATCAAAACATAGAAACGTAGACTCAGGACGAATGAGAGAGTGGAAGGATTAAGTACTGACAAATGGAAGTCAAAAACAAAGTGACAGAAAAGAAGTGACAGAAAAGTGATAGAACAGAACTTCACTGATGAAAACACACACGTACTGAATAGCGGGAGAAGTTAGTACTGATCGAAATGTGAAGTTGTCACCTTCTTGTTCATTGAACCAATTCCAAAATCATCATTCATCTCTCAGGCATCATTCTCTCAGTTCATCCTCTCAGTTCATCCTCTTAGTTGATCCTCTTAGTTCATCGTCTCAGTCAAATCCATCTTTTCCTGATTTGATCAAGTTTTCTCCATTGTCCTCAATCTTTCCATGCCCTTTCGTTATACCCTGTCTTCTTGTGAGCTCCTCCAATCTCCAGTCCTTATCATTGACCAACCCATCCAGCTTCTAAATCCCATTAATTGATCACTCCTCGTCCTCTAATCTCCGCAATAAATAGTCCACCTCCACCTTCTTCGTCAACGGAATCACATAATCCTTGTACACACGCACAATGAGCTCGGCCTTCACCTTCAGCTGCTGTTTCTGGCTATAGCGCATGCTGGGATCTGTTCCATACGCCTCACACTTTTCCCGCAACCGCTCTAAGATCTTTTCCTCCACGGCGGCATTGGTGATGCTGGCCTCGATTCCTGCCACATCCTTGGCCTCGATGAGCTTGCGGTAAAGTTCCGGGTCGCCTTGGTACTTTGCCTCCGCGACAAACTTGCCAAAGTGGATCCTCCGGGAAAGGGCCTGTAAACACTCCACGTCACACACTGCCACGGATCCCGTATTGACGACTTGGTCGCCCGTACCACAGGATACTTCAGGCACGATCTTGGTCACATAGAAGTCCAAAATCTCGTTGCTCACGTTGATATCGTCACTGTATGATGCCAACACCTTAGGGTAGTTAATGGAGGGGAGCAATGGCTTGAGCAACTGATCCCTAAAGAACGGCGTTTCATCGGGGGCTTCATACCGTCTGACCTGGGAGTGGGTCTTCTCCGTTTGCAAGAGAAGCCACTCCATGAACAGGCCGTCAAAGCCCGGAATGGCGTATTTATTCTTCTGGTACACACTGGGCAGCAGGAAAAACTGCGCACGCTCAATGAAGTCAAAGAGGATTGTGTCCTCCATCCGGACAAGACATGTCCGGATGTTGTTGAGGTCTAAGACGGTTTCGGGTTTGGTGAAGTCCATTGGCTTCTTTGGGTCACGCTGCTGAAGCTTGATAAGTGCGCACCACGTGACGTGCACGTGCAGCATGACAAATTCATGCACTGAATTCCGCTCCAAATTCCATTGTAATTCTAATTTCACATTCCGTTGTGCTTGCTCATTTAGCCGAGTGGACGGATTCACATGCATCTTTTCCCACAATTTCGTCTCCCCAATTGTTCTTCTTGACCTGGTCGCGTGCATATTGAGTCAAGATCTCGTTTTCCTTGAGTTTCTGAGCCTTCTCCTCGTCCTCGTCACGTGCCTCGAGGCCCGATCTCCGGAAAAGGAGGAACCTTCGAATCCGCTGGAACCGCGTCATTCCTTCCTGGTAATTCTCATAGGCACTGCTCAAATCGGCATTAGCTCGGAGGTTAATGAGCCGCGTTTGCCTATTGAACTCATCTGCTCGCTCCAATGCTAGCATCACCTGTAAAACCACCAATACCGCCAGCACCGCTAACACACGGTACAAAATCACCCATTTGTTCTTTTCCCACTCTTCCTGCGTAGGCGCCGCTCGGTTGTACCGCATTTGGTAGTAGTCTTCCCATGTGCCGGCCTGCCAGAACTGAGGGTCTTTATCGTAGGCGTATTTTTGGCGGTGGGCATTGGCCATGCGGAACGCATCGAAATTGGATGTTTTTCCCCGTTGGTAATCGGCCCACGACGTATTGTCATATCGCTTGGATGCAATTCTATTGCGAGGGTCTTTGAGGAGCTCATAAGCACTTTGAATAGCGGAAAAACGGGCATTCTTCTGCTCCGGTGTTAGCATTTGCCCTGTATGGTCATTGACGATTTCTCTCTGCAGTGATGCATCGGGATGATAGATCTTGACGTATTTCTGGTACATGGCCTTCAACTCCTTGTCGTATTCTGCACGTGTGGGCGGTTCTTTGGGGAAACTGAATATTTCATGAGGACTGGGTGCTTTTCCTTTGGGCCAGCTGTGGAGACTGTATTGGGAATGTGTAGTGGCGTATCTCCTTAGAAACATGGTCATGATGAATATCACGTATTGCTTTATCTTTCTTGTATGATTTCCGAAAGTGTTGTTGTCTCGAAAATTATGTTTTCTTGTTGTATCCAGACTGTTCTAGATTCTGAGATCTGTTTTCTTATTGTACCTGGACTGTGGTTGGTGCTGGATCGAAAATGTGTGGTTCCTCGTCTCTAATTCGTCTTATATTTTCCTTATCAATGCTTTCACTTTTTGTTCTATCTAAAATAAGGATCCACGAGTATAATCTTGTCTTCTCTTTCGCTTTACGGGGTCCGTATGGTCTTCTATCTATGTCTTATTCCTCGAGCACACGTGTAGCTTTGCTCTTATCAGTGGTGCATTGGAATGACTGGTGCGATCCTGAGTTCCGGCATATACGCCGGGATATTCCCTAATACCACCAACCAGAGCTAATTTGAAGTGAATCTGGAAAATTATAAGTAGAGTCAATAATTTCTAGCCTTGCATCAAACTTGGCTGCAAACTCTCCTGAAATGTCATTAAAATTGGAGACAACTTATAGTGCAAAGGCCACACAGCTCTTATGTAGGATCCCCTTGTTTGTAGGAAGGTCTTTTAAGGAGTTCAAAATAACAATTGAGCCAAAGTAATATAGCTAAGTTAAATAACCAAATTTTCTTTTTAATTTCTTTGGTTCGAGACTGAGTGTTGTAAGTCTAGTGTAGATGCACGGGTGTCATATAGGGATGCACGGGTGTAGGTCAGTCATGGATAAAGGAAGCAGTTAGTGTAAGGAAATGAAAAGGGTTGTAATAATTATAGTACCAGGCGGGGGAATGGGCTGCTTTTATATACCTCGTTTAGCTGCACGTCGGAAACGTGGCGTTAAACGAGCACCCCTCTTCCTATTCGAGATGTTTCAGAGTTTGCAGCCACAAACGCAAACAGGGTATATAAGGCGCACGTTCCCCGACAATGATCCACCTCTTATCCCTTATTCTCTATAAGTCTTTTCTTTCTCCTTTTTATTAGTGTCTTTCTCCCCTCACTGATCATCCTTCCTTTACTTCTCGGCTACATTTCTCTTCTTCTCTTCTTCTCTTCTTCTCTTCTTCTCTTCTCTTACATTCCTCTTACTCTTCTGTCTATCTCTACATCTCTTTCTACTTCTTCATATGTTCTCTTATTCATCCCAATTGGTGTCTCTTTGGGGACTACCCAGATATTCTTTTTGGATCTTCGGAGTTGTACAATGGTATCTCAATTATATGGTGTCTCAATACTATGGCGTCAATTTCAACGAGGTCAGATACTGATATGTTGTCACTTTAAAGTCTATCCATTAATGGCTCATTCCAAAGACCATTGTTTTACATAAGTGGGCTTACAAAACTGCTTGCAACCTGTTTGCTGATTTGACTGGCTCTCCAAGCTTGAAGACTTGCTGAACATCACCGTTAGGGGACAAGACCACAAGATCAGCATCGCATCCGGGCTTCAAATATCCTTTGTGGCTGATATTCAACAGTTTCGCAGCATTGTTGGTGACGGTTTTCACTGCTTCAGCAAGAGAAATCTCAGCCCACTTGACGAGGTTCTGCACACAAACTGCCAAGTTCGTGGCGGCCCCCGCTAACGTCTTAGTTCCCTCCAAATAAAGAGAGGCACCGGTCTTGACAATCTTTTGCTTGTCCCATTTATAAGTTCCATCGGGCAAGCCAATCAAGTGCATGGCGTCGGTGGTCAAAATGCATGTTTCGGGGCTGGCTTTGTATGCCATGACACACATGGCAGGGGCCACGTGCACACCATCACAGATGAGGCCAAAAAATGGTCTATGGCCTTGGGATGCTGGGTCAGTTACAAGGCCAACGACACCCACATCACGGTGGTGAGGCTGGGGCATGGCATTATAAAAGTGTGTGATCATGGAGGCTCCTTTATCTAGTGCCTGCACACATTGGTCCCGGTTGGCCTCAGTATGGCCAATGGAAAGCACGATTTCGGGGTATTCTTGGTGGAGTCTAGGGATGTTTTCCAACACACCGGGGATTTCGGGTGCGGCTGTGATGATGGAGACATTGTGGGCTAAGTTCTTATCGCCGTACATTTGCTCAAACGAAGTTGTTTTCGCATCTACCAAAGTCTCCACGGGGTGGCACCCCTTTTTGGCGGTGCTGATGAAAGGGCCCTCGATGTGGGCTCCAAGACAGTCGGCCATGTTGGAAGATCTGGTCTTGGCATAGATGGGCAACACCTTCTGGTACACCTCGGGAAAGTTGCTGGTGACGGTGGGGCAAAGGGCCGTGACACCCGTGGTCAAGTACTTGGCCATGCAGTCCTTATAAAAGGCAGAGAAATGTTTGATATCGGAAGCTGTGGAGGTTTCATTGAGGGCACTGAAATTCAAGCCATAGATGCCGTTGTTCTGGATATCGATGTACCCCGGGGCCAAGATGTTTCCCCTTAAGTCGATGGTGTGGAGATTTTCCAAGGAATCCGGGCTCAGGATAATTTTTCCGGAGTCGGTATCGATGAAAAGATCGCCGGAGACGAGTTTGCCTTCGTCACAAAGTTGGCAATTGGTGAATCTAACGATACTCATGATGCACAGTGACAGGTGCGATAAGATGAGCAAGATAAGACGGACAACAGTCAAGGAAGAATGGGGGCAACCAGATATCAGGAGGGGTATCCAAACAAAGTTTGATGAGAAAGACCCGACAAAATTCAGCGAGAAATTAAAGTAACAGACAATGCAGCTTCAAAACGGAATCCGGTTCTATATATATGGGGAATGATGCTGGTGTCACGTCTTATTGTTTGGGTGGACCCCAAGGTTGCAGTTGTAACATCGGGTTACCTGCAGGCATGCGCATGGGGAACTTGGTGGTGGACGCAGAGGATCGGTGCGAAAATGCAACGTCACTTTCCGCTAGCTCCGATCCCACACATGGCGAGACTTCTGGTGACCTGTGCGACTCGTTTAGGTGACGCAGTTTAGGGGCTTTGCAGACCGTGAACCACCCACTGCCGTGCTTGTATACAGGTCGGCTGTCCCTCCTCCGGTGTCACGTTACCAAATGCAACTTTTACGCATGAAAAATGGCTCGCATCTACACTAGCCCGCATCCCCCCATGACCTGCAGGCAATGCCTGTCCAGCCGTACTTAAAGCGTCCCAACTTCCCTCCAAGGATCCCATATTTTGTTGTGCCAACCATGAAACAAGTCATTTTCTCCTCTCCCGAGGATGCATCGCAATACCTTGCCAATTACATCATTGACAAAATCACCGCATTCCGGCCTTCCAAAAATAAGCCTTTTGTTTTGGGGCTCCCCACAGGTTCATCCCCGGAAGGCATCTACAAGCACTTGGTTGCCAGCTACAAGAAAGGCCACGTTTCGTTTGAACACGTGGTGACTTTCAATATGGACGAATATGTGGGCTTGGCTCCCTCACATCCTCAATCGTACCATTACTTCATGTACGATAAGCTCTTTAACCACGTGAACATCCCAAAGGAGAACATTAACATCCTCAATGGGTTGGCCAAAGACTATGCGCAGGAGTGCCGGGACTACGAGGCCAAAATCAAGAAGTACGGGCGCATCCATTTGTTCCTTGGAGGATTGGGGCCCGAGGGACACTTGGCATTCAATGAAGCCGGCCTGACACGTGACTCAGTGACTCGCCGGGTGGATTTGGTCCAGAGTACCGTGGAGGCCAATAAGCGGTTCTTCGATGGAGATGCGCTGAAAGTCCCCCGCCATGCGCTTTCCGTTGGGATCTCCACAATTCTCGACAACTCCAACGAAATAGCCATCATTGTGCTTGGAGCCAACAAAAAGTATGCGTTGGAAAAGACGCTTTATGGACAAAAGAACGATGCCCGGTTTCCTTCGTCTTACTTGCAAAGCCATCCAAATGTGTTGGTGGTCAGTGACCATTTGGCCAGTGGCTTAAATGCAAAGCTCTAAGCAAAGCTGTAAACAGAGAAGCAAGAATGCAAAAAGAAAGGCAGCGAGAGAGCTGGAATAGAAGTGGAAAGAGTCTGGATGGGTTATCCAAAAGACGTTTGGATATTGACGAATGATTGAGTGATTGATTAGTCAGTATGTCTCAACTAGACCCTAGAAGTCCACCTATGGTACGTGTCCTAGACTCTGGACCAAACAGGGCTTCTAATCGGGGCTTATAATTAGGTCTTCTAATTAGGTCTTCTAATTAGGGCTTATTATCAGGGCTTATAATTTGGTCTTCTAATTAGGGCTTATAATCAGGGCTTATAATTAGGTCTTATAACTAGGTCTTATTATCAGGGCTTCTAATCAGGGCTTCTAATTAGGGCTTATTATGAGGGCTTATTATCAGGGCTTATAATTAGGGCTTATAATTAGGGCTTATAATTAGGTCTTATAACTAGGTCTTCTAATTAGGGCTTCTAATCAGGGCTTATAATCAGGGCTTATAATTAGGGCTCACGATACAAGCAATAACCCATAGTTGATGGTACAGGGCTCATGATTCTAGACTAAAGTCCTGGTTGCTCTAGGCCATCACAACACAGACACTTGACGAGACAAAAAGAAACGATACTAATGGTTCTACTAATACTAATCTTAGTGGTGGAGTACCAGAGTCAGTTTAAGTATGTATCAGTCGAGTCCAAGTGATAGTGTAAGTACTGGTATGGTAGATATAGTGACTTTCAGGAATTGGCCATAGCAGTATTAGGCAGTCTGTATATATATGAATAGTGAGATGTTTGCTACCCAGTCTCCAGTGTCAAGTCACCATTCTCTATCCTTCCCTCAAGTCTATGTAACTCCTGTATCTATATCTATATATCTATATTGTATCTACATATATATCCATATATATATATCTATACTGTATCTATATCTATATCTATATCTATATCTATATCTATATCTATATCTATATCTATATCTATATCTATATCTATATCTATATCTATATCTATATCTATATCTATATCTATATCTATATCTATATCTATATCTATATCTATATCTATATCTATATCTATATCTATATCTATATCTATATCTATATCTATATCTATATCTATATCTATATCTATATCTATATCTATATCTATATCTATATCTATATCTATATCTATATCTATATCTATATCTATATCTATATCTATATCTATATCTATATCTATATCTATATCTATATCTATATCTATATCTATATCTATATCTATATCTATATCTATATCTATATCTATATCTATATCTATATCTATATCTATATCTATATCTATATCTATATCTATATCTATATCTATATCTATATCTATATCTATATCTATATCTATATCTATATCTATATCTATATCTATATCTATATCTATATCTATATCTATATCTATATCTATATCTATATCTATATCTATATCTATATCTATATCTATATCTATATCTATATCTATATCTATATCTATATCTATATCTATATCTATATCTATATCTATATCTATATCTATATCTATATCTATATCTATATCTATATCTATATCTATATCTATATCTATATCTATATCTATATCTATATCTATATCTATATCTATATCTATATCTATATCTATATCTATATCTATATCTATATCTAGTCTAATGTTTAGATCCACAAAGGTAGAGCTACGTATGGCGGTATTTTGCGCTTACGCTTCGAAACCTAAAAATAGCCTTCCCCTGTATCACTGTTCTACCATTTTAGGAAGCACCAAGTGAAGGTGTGATAAGTCCGAGGGACCACAATGGAATGTGCAGGTTTCCTATAGTGGTATAGATAATATGAACTGTACAGAGTAGTACGGTATAATTGAGTGCATAAAGTTTAAAGTAGTACAGAGTAGTAGAGTACTTATTGAGTGTATAAAGTAGTAGAGATTGAGTGTATAAAGTAGTAGAGTTTGAGTGTATAAAGTAGTAGAGATTGAGTGTATAAAGTAGTAGAGTACTTATTGAGTGTATAGAGTAGTAAACTACGTATTGAGTGTATAGAGTAGTAGAGATTGAGTGTATAAAGTAGTAAACTACGTATTGAGTGCATAGAGTAGTAAACTACGTATTGAGTGTATAGAGTAGTACAGAGTGGCATGGACTAGCGTAAGCCAGTCGTGGTATATGCAGAGTACACTAGACAGTATAGTGTGTATGGCTAGAGTGTAGGATTATAGACTACTAGTAGTACGGTGAAGTAGTGGTTTAGAGTCTAGAGTAGTACAGCGTGTACACTAGACTAGTATAGTATCCATGGGTCGATAGAGTAATGTATAGAGTAATGTATAGAGTAATACAGAGTATTAATAGAGTAGTACAGAGTAATGTATAGAGTATTAATAGAGTAATGTATAGAGTATTATATAGAGTAATGTATAGTGTATTATATAGAGTAATACAGAGTAATGTATAGAGTAATGTATAGAGTAGTACAGAGTAATGTATAGAGTATTATATAGAGTATTAATAGAGTAGTATAGAGTAGTACAGAGTAATGTATAGAGTATTGTATAGAGTAGTACAGAGTAGTATAGAGTAATGTGTAGAGTACTATATAGAATAATAATAAAGTATTATATAGAGTAATACAGAGTAGTACAGAGTATTAATAGAGTAATACAGAGTATTAATAGAGTAATACAGAGTATTAATAGAGTAATACAGAGTATTAATAGAGTAATACAGAGTATTAATAGAGTATTAATAGAGTAATACAGAGTAAACTGGTATAGCACTGAACGAGTATATAGAGTAATATAGAAAGTATTTTAGAGTGGTCTTGTTATTGGGCAGTATGAAAGGACTTAGCAACAGGAACTGGGCCACTCTTTCAGCGACTCAAGTAGCCCGAATCCTCCCTGTTGAGAAGCATCGGCGACTTAAGATAATAGACAGGGTGTCTGACGTAACAATCTACCATAAATACCGTCTCTAGTCTTCTCAGTAGTCAATCGTCTGTAGTCACTAATAAGTTGTATTCAGTGAAGTAATAGTAGTCTGTAGTCTGTAGTCTGTATTCACTAATAAGTTATATTCAGTAGTACTAGTAGTAGTCAGTAACAAATTATATTCAGTAGTACTACTAATACTACTAGTAATATTGATAGTGTAGTAGTAGTCACTAATAAGTTGTATTCAGTAGTAGTAGTCCTAGTAGAAGTCCTAGTAGTACTACTACTAATACTAGTGTAGTAGTCCTAGTAGAAGTCCTAGTAGTAGTACAACTAAAGTGTTTTCAAAACTATTCAAACCACACTAGCCAATTAAACAACCAATAAGGCAAAACGGTTCGTACTTATGACTTGAAAATTGCTAAGGATCAAAGATTCGAACTAAACTGATTATGTGAAGTCTCTATTAAATACTAAAAATTACTTTGAATCATCGGTTTGTTTAAGTTTCCTAATGTGGCTTGAAATATTTTGGCCCACTGGTTCGAATAGTTCTGAAACATTGTAGTGTAGTAGCACCACTAGCAGTCAGTTGTAATCAGTAGTTATTAGTTACTTACAATGAGTAAGTAGTCTGTAATAAGTAGTCTGTAATAAGTAGTCTGTAATAAGTAGTCTTTAATAAGTAGTCTGTAAACAGTAGTCTGTAAAAAGTCTGTAATAAGTAGTCTGTAACGTAGTCAGTAATAAGTAGTCAGTAATAAGTAGCCAGTAAAAAGTAGCCAGTAAAAAGTAGCCAGTAAAAAGTAGTCTGTAATAAGTAGTCAGTAATAAGTAGCCAGTAATAAGTAGCCAGTAAAAAGTAGCCAGTAAAAAGTAGTCTGTAATAAGTAGTCTGTAATAAGTAGTCTGTAATAAGTAGTCTTTAATAAGTAGTCTGTAAACAGTAGTCTGTAAAAAGTCTGTAATAAGTAGTCTGTAACGTAGTCAGTAATAAGTAGTCAGTAATAAGTAGCCAGTAAAAAGTAGCCAGTAAAAAGTAGCCAGTAAAAAGTAGTCTGTAATAAGTAGTCAGTAATAAGTAGCCAGTAATAAGTAGCCAGTAAAAAGTAGCCAGTAAAAAGTAGTCTGTAATAAGTAGTCTGTAATAAGTAGTCTGTAACGTAGTCAGTAATAAGTAGCCAGTAATAAGTAGCCAGTAAAAAGTAGCCAGTAAAAAGTAGTCTGTAATAAGTAGTCTGTAATAAGTAGTCTGTAATTTTCAACTTTTGTTTTAGTATATATTAATATACAGGGATATGTAAGTTGTACCTTACAAGACCAAGGTCCTATGTAAGGTCCACAGCGCTTCTTATACTTTTCAGTTGCCTGCATACCCGCGAAGTACCTTGCCTCCTTACACGCTAGGTATTCGTTGACAGTAATAAGTAGCCAGTAAAAAGTAGTCAGTAACGCAGTCAGTAATAAGTAGTCTGTAAAAAGTCTGTAATAGGTAGTCTGTAAAAAGTAGTCTGTAACGTAGTCAGTAACATAGTCAGTAACGTAGTCTTCCAGTTGAACTCTGACTCCTGATCAAAGGTTGCGCCTTTGCATTCTCCTTCTTGGAAGTCTCATTGGAAACCCCCATGGATGGAGTCTTGGAAGAACCCTTTTTCTTGGAGCCGAAGAGCTTGGGGTAGAGGCTCATTGAACTTGTCGTTCACGTGCTAGGTGGTGGCTATTCTGCAGATTCTGGGGTCAAACTTATCCCACTTCATTGTCTGAGATTTCTGTTAACAAATGTAATGATTATAGAATGCAGCCACGTGCCTCCATCGATGAGTCGAAAAAGGCAGAAGAGACGATAGAAAAAACTCGAAAGCTGGTCATTTCGCTGTTGATTTCTTTCGTCGGACTTACTTATTATAAAAATAAGTATCACCACATATAGTCTCTGAGGTTTCTTTTTATATGCCTAAGGATAAGATATATATAAAGTTACCAGCTGATTGTTATATTTATTTAAATTATAACTTTAAAAATATAATATAAAGTATTAAATAAATAACAAATTTTTTAGCTTACAGTGATGTTTTATTACCTTCAATTCACATCTAAGGAAAGCCACAATTTTATTTGACTTCAAACTAAAAAACCTAAAAGACCAATCCTATGGCCTAAAGCATACCCACTTCACCAAAAATTGGCTTCTTACTGTTTAAGGGGTTGGTTTATACAAAGATTAATCTTTGAGAATTCTTTCAGTTGAATACTCTTTTTTTGGATTTTAAAAAGTATTTTTATTCTTAAACCTACCTTTTTTTTTAAGTGATATAGTGTCTCCAAAGTACATCTGATGGAGTCGAGACGATTCTAACCAACACATTTTCCACTCATATTTAATCTTTTTAGTATAAGAGAAGTAGATCTACAGCTCAGGATAGGCTGCTCTACTGGTATTGTGTGGATTCATATTAGACACAAAAATACAAGCCCGTAAACAATATCTTCTGCACTCATATCAGTACCCCAAATTTGTCCATAAGTAGTAGTAGTAGTATGGGTCACGCACGACTATTGGTATATGTGGATTCAAAGAATTGTGAATGTGGAATGCTCTGATGTTTCCAGGTTAATATTGGTGTAAAAACGTCAGCTGAATTTTGACTAATCACGGTTCCGTGGACATCACAGAGATCCTTCACAGGAGTCTCACAGCGGCATTAGCAGCACACCAAGCTTCCTTCGACAAAGCTAAAACGTATTTTGACAAGAAACACAAGGACCTTCAATTCCAAGCAGGGCAAAATGTTTATGTCGATATCAACTGCCTCGCAGGGTTTCTAGATGCGAGAAACTCACCTTCTACCTCTACTTCGACTTCTACCTCTACTTCGACTTCTACCTCTATTTCTACTTCCACTTCTACTTCCACTTCTACTTCCACTTCTACTTCCACTTCTACTTCCACTTCTACTTACTGGAAACTACTCACTAATCACTACATACTACATACTAATTACCACCTCTATTTCTACTTCTATTTCTACATACTAAACATACTGCCTCCATTCACTACAATCGTTTTCAAAACTATCAAAGCAGCGCACCAAAAGGTTTCAGAACACACTAGCAAAACTAAACAAACAAATACTTCAAAACGTTACTGTTTTTAATATTCAATAGAGACTTCACATAAACCGTTTATGTCGAATATTTGAAGCTTAGCAATATGAATTAAGTACGAACCTTTTTGAATAATGGGTTGTTTAATTTTCTAGTGTGGTCTGAATCGTTTTGCCTCGCTGGTTTGAAGAGTGTTGAAAAAGACTGTACTCACTACTCACTGGATACTACTTCTACCTCTAGTTCTACCTCTAGTTCTACCTCTAGTTCTACCTCTAGTTCTACCTCTACTTCTACCTCTAGTTCTACCTCTAGTTCTACCTCTAGTTCTACCTCTAGTTCTACCTCTACTTCGACCTCTACTTCGACCTCTACTTCGACCTCTACTTCCACCTCTACTTCCACCTCTACTTTCACTTCTACTTCTACTTACTACTCACTCCTTAATACTCGCCCCAAAGCTCCGCTCTAAGTTTGCAGGCCCATACGAAATTGCGAAAGTCGAATCACCAGTCAACTATCGACTTGTGATGCCAACACAATACAAAGGCAACAAGGTTTTCCACATTAGGTAACTACGCCTACAGAAGACAATCCCGGAAGAATACTTCACACCATTACCAAACGACGTTGGTCTCAAACGGTACAACGACGGGTCAGAGCTCGTCGAAGTGAAGAAAATTCTAGGACATAAGAAAGTCAGTCGAGGCTACCTTTTAACGGTACGAGGCAAACGTACAACAGAATACCCACAAGGCGAAATCATTCAAGTACGAGCTGGAAGCTTGAGGTCAACCGCACCCGAGCTCTACCGAGAATATGCATGTTCAGGATGTTCATCAAGTTCCTACATATACGAGTTATACTACTACAATAACTACTATATGTTATACTACAATAACTACTATATTTTATACTACTACAATAACTACTAAATGTTATACTACTACAATAACTACTATATGTTATACTACAATAACTACTATATTTTATACTACTACAATAACTACTATATTTTACTACTACAATAACTACTATATTTTATACTACAATAACTACTATATTTTATACTACAATAACTACTATATTTTATACTACTACAATAACTACTATATTTTATACTACTAATAGTAACTACTATATTTTATACTACAATAACTACTATATTTTATACTACTACAATAACTATATGTTGTCGTAGTAGTAGTGTAGTAGTCAGTCGTGATAAGTAGTGTAGTAGTGTAGTAGTCAGTCGTAATATTAGTGTAGTAATGTAGTAGTCAGTCATGATAAGTAGTGTAGTAATGTAGTGGTCAGTCGTATTATTAGTGTAGTAGTGTAGTAGTCAGTCGTTATATTAGTGTAGTAGTCAGTCGTTATATTAGTATAGTAGTGTAGTATTACTATTACTAGCTGTTAGATTCCGGTTACGTCAGGTACTCTGTTTACTATATTCATTCGACGATTAGTCCAAAAGAGGAATCTGAAGTACTTACATACTTTACAGAAAAGGGCGTGTGAATTAGCACGAGAAAATACCGATGAACGCCGTCCCAACGTCATGCGATGTTGGCCCTCAGCGTCTTGATATGGCCTTTGTTAGGATTAGACAGTGAAGCTCAAAATACCTAATAATTAAGGCACTACCTATGATGGATCCAGCACTAGTCAGTACTAGTAGTACTAGTGTAGTAGTACTAGTGTAGTAGTACTAGGCAGTAGTAGTACTAGTCAGTAGTAGTCGTGTAGTGTAGTAGTACTAGTCAGTAGTAGTAGTACTAGTAGCACTTGTAGTGTAGTGTAGTGTGGTAGCCTTCAATCTAGCCTTTGTGGGTTTGTAATACTTCTGACTTTCTAGTCTCGACTACACCAGCTACACAACTTCATTCATCATCTGGTATGCCACTGTACCTACTTATCTGGTACTACTGCATCTAGTCTATATGGATGTAGTAGATCTCTAGGTGGAATCTAGTTTACTTTATCTATTTTGATGGCTGCATCTACTATACATCTAATGTGCAATAGTATCTACTATAAATCTAATGTCCAATAGTATCTACTATACATCTAATGTCCAATAGTACTACTATAAATCTAATGTCAAAAAATATATCTAGTCTACTCAAGTTTTTTTCTCTAGTCTCCAGTCAACACGAGTATATTCTGTCTGACTAGTGTATCTAGTAGCTCTAGTACAACTCTCGTTCTGATATATTCCATCTTGTATATGTATACCTTGTTTTCTAGCCTATGTAGTGTATCAATATTGATATATCCAGTGTCTAAGTGCTTGGTGTGGCTAGTTCATCTAGGGCACCCATCGTCTTTAGTAAGCAGTGTGTCTGCAGGATCAAGTATATCTTTTAAGACGACGCCCTTCGATCCTAGCAATGGCCTTTGAAACATCTTCCCAAACCATTTGTCTGTTTTGGGTGAACGAAATGAGCAACTTCTTATCACCAATGTGTGGGTGAAGAGTTTTCAAAACCATTTTGCTCTTCAAATACTAAAACGAGATTCCTCTTTTCCACTATCACCAGGAATATAGTAGTATAATAGTATAGTAGTATAATAGTATAGGTAGTATAGGTAGTATAATAGTATAGTAGTATAGTAGTATAATAGTATAATAGTATAATAGTATAGTAGTATAGTAGTATAATAGTATAGTAGTATAATAGTATAATAGTATAGGTAGTATAATAGTATAGGTAGTATAATAGTATAGTAGTATAATAGTATAGTAGTATAATAGTATAATAGTATAGTAGTATAATAGTATAGATAGTATAGTACTAGTATAGTATATATAGTATAGATAGTAGTATAGATAGTAGTATAGTATAGTAGTATAATAGTATAGATAGTGTTAGATTCCGGTTTCGTCAGGTACTCTGTTTACTATGTTCATTCGCCGATGATTCCTCCGAGGGAGGAATCTGAGATACTTAAATACTTTTAAAAAAAAAGGGCGTTCGACTTAGCACGAGAACAATAGCACTGAACGCCGTCCCAACATCGTGTGTTGTTGGGTCTTAGCGTCTTGGTATGGCCATTGTTAGGATTAGACAGTGAGGGCTTAAAATACCTCCATAGGTAGGACACTACCTGGTGGATCTAACAGATAGTATAGTACTAGTATAGTATAGATAGTATAGATAGTAGTATAGATAGTATAATAGTATAGATAGTAGTATAGATAGTATAATAGTATAGATAGTAGTATAGATAGTATAATAGTATAGGTAGTATAATAGTATAGGTAGTATAATAGTATAGTAGTATAGTAGTATAATAGTATAGATAGTATAGTACTAGTATAGTACTAGTATAGTATAGATAGTATAGATAGTAGTATAGTATAGTAGTATAATAGTATAGATAGTATAATAGTAGTATAGTATAGATAGTATAGATAGTATAATAGTATAGTAGTATAATAGTACTTGTTAGACCCACCATGGGTAAACACACTACCCATAGAGGTATTGTTAGAGCCTACGAATGCCAATGACTTGTCCAATGCGTCATACCCCGCGACTTGGATCCATACTTTCACCTTACCTCGTGACATGGCTCCACTTCTCTGGTACCCACAGGTTAGCTATATAAGTACTCGGATTCCCACCTATTGGGGATGCATCGGCGAATAAACATACAAAACAGAGTACTGGACGTAACCAGAATCTAACAGTACTAGTATAGTATAGGTAGTATAATAGTACTAGTATATAATAGTACTAGTATAGTATAGACAGTTAAGTACAGATAGTACAGTATAGTAGTATAATAGTACTAGTATAGTATAGATAGTATAGGTAGTATAGATAGTATAGATAGTAGTATAGATAGTATAGATAGTATAGATAGTATAGATAGTAGTATAGTATAGTAGTATAATAGCACTAGTATAGTATAGATAGTATAGGTAGTATAGTAGAGGTAGGACCCCGATTCCGGGCCATTTTGCTTTTCTGCAGGATGTCTATTTAATTGTCCAAGATCCTTGTGGTGACTCCCTCCAAACCTTTTTGCTGGTGCATTGAAGAAATGTTTCACCAGAATGTATTGCTACTTGGGTATAGAAGTCACCGAACCAATATTGGGAAAAGTTGAGTAAGTTGTGCCTTTGTGTGCAGGAAAGGCTAAAAGAACGTTTTTGTACAAATTTAGGAGCCGCAGGGTGAAAAGTTGAAAAGGCAATGGCTTCATAGCGTCATGGGGGGGTTTTTGATGAGTTGATTGGAGATGGAGAGTGGGGTTATATGCAGGAGTACCAACTGTAGAGAAGATAACGCCAGATCTGCAACGACGGTTGCGGCACCAGGAGGACCTGTGATTAACCAGGGAGTGATATCCAGTGGATGACTCATACTATAAGATATTGACCTCATAGTCTCATCAAGATATGTAAACACTTCAGGGGAAGTGTTTGCTTCAGGAGTAGGAGACAGAGAGTTGTCAGTGCTCATTGAAGTATTATCAATACGAGATCTTTTGGTGGGTCTGGTTCTTGGAGGCATCTTGGTATTCCTCCGGGCAGTTGATATATATTGGTTTTTCAATACTTATGATAAAAGGGGGGGGGCGAAGTCCCCTTTATATATTTGGAGATTCTTCCTTCATTACGGCATTCATTGTAACCACAATTGATTGCTTCAGGAAAAACAGATGGCTGGCTAACCAGCCAGCCGTGGTTATCAGAGTGCGCTCTTTTCATTGCTGGTTTTCAACACCAACTTCAATTCACGTGCAAGTGGCAGAACGAGACGGAAATTCGTTGTTTTTTTTTTTGGTGGAAGAAGACACGTTTATGCTCTGATTTCATCAAAGAGATAATTGACTGCCACCAAGTATCGCAGCTACTGCTCTCTAGTAACTCAAGACTACATAGAGCTCATGGCTTAGGTGGAGGGTCTTCATTATCTCTGATAGATGTATCGATTTTTCGGGACTCGTCAAGATCACTCGCTCTCTATTGAGTCTCGATGACATCCTGGTCAGCAGAGTCGTGGATGTCTTGATCTTCTCCTTGGTTTTCTTCACTGAACCCTTGGTTGTCTTCCATAGAGTTCTGGTTATTGAGCCAGGTTTGGCAGCATAGCCTCAGAATTGAGCCAGGTTTGGCAGCATAGCCTCAGAATCTGTAGTGATCTGGTATTAAACTTGTCAAGAAGAATGTAGCATAAATACGTTCCAAGCTTGTGAAAAGACTATGCGAGATTATGGAGCCAATGGAGCTGTATAATCTGACAGATCCACCATACGAGGTGATGTCTCTATCTATGATTTCTCTATCTATGATTTCTCTATCTATGATTTCTCTATCTATAGTTTCTCTATCTATCATTTCTCTATCAAGGTATGATGTCCTTTTTGAAGATGCCAAACAATCACCATTGATCTGGTGAGTGTTTTTCGATGCCATATTTCTCTTCAATTAAATCCAAACTGGTTCCTGTCTGAACTATAACGAGTAAATAGATACTCAGTACATATTCAGCAAGAATCTAACATGATCATTATACTTAGTACTCTGAGAATATACGTTTTAGAGTAGGTTTGAGGGAGTGCGGAGTGGGGAGTAGGAAGTAGGGAGTAGGGAGTAGGAAGTAGGAAGTAGGAAGTAGCACGTATGAAGTAGGGAGTAAGGAGTACAGTACATATTAGAGCAGACACTATTCTAGTAGTAATTAAATCTACATATACAGCATAAGTGGAGAGTAGAGTATACACATAGTATATAAACGATACATTTTTCCACAGTTATTCAGTGACATTAATTCAGGTGCAGGAGAGAATATGACGTTGTCACAGAAAATTTATAGCAACTGTGCCTTTTTCTCGTCACTTCCCTTTGGTAACTAGCTTCAGTTCGCAGCAATTGGTTGCAGCAAATGCGTTCGCACTTTGGCGCGAATGTGCGTCTTTACCACAGTATGTTCATACTTTATCATACTTTACTAATACTTTGCTCATTGATTTCAAGAACAGAGCACCCGGAGTGGCTTATATAACTATGAGAGAAACTTGGCATCGGAAAACTCTCCACTAGAACAATGGTAAGGATTGTTCCAGAAGATTCGAAAAGGCCTCCGATGCACGAAGTGCCACGATGGTCCAGCGCCTTGACACGGCGCTTGGAATGGCCATTCTTACGACCGGACAAAGTGGGCTTCATGAATCCTCTCTATGCGGGACCCTGCCTTGGGGATTAAACAACACGTGTTCCTGATTCAAGTTAGCGGTACCAGTGGACCATAGATTAACCACGGTGTTATGTCCAGTGGACCATAGATTAACCACGGTGTTATTTCCAGTGGACCATAGATTAACCACGGTATTATTTCCAGTGGAAAGGGACTGAAGGAAGCTGTCCTCATAGTAGTCAAGATATGTGGACACTTCTGGGGAAGTGTTGACTTCAAGAGAGGAGGAGGAGTTCACAGTGTCCATTGGAGAATTATCAGTTCGAGGTCATTTGGTGAGTGGCCTTTGAGACATCTTGAGATCCTCAGACTGATATAATTTGATTGAGTTGGTTTTGCAAAGATAGATATGGTCCAGACTCCATTATTTATATAGGGAGTCTACCTTCACATTGCCGGCTGTTGTCGTACCCACCGGTGCATATGAAAAATAGGTGCTATGTTACAATGTTTTTCAAAACCCTTCAAACCAGCGGAACAAATGTTTCGTACCCCTTCGCACAGTCTTTCAAACCGAATGGCGTGAAGTTTCACACAAACTTTCATTAGAATTCAATATTCTGAAATCCTAAATCTGGACGATTGCCTCATATGTACTACATTTGGGAGCCTTGCAGTACCAATTAAGAGTCAAAACGGACGGAACTGAACTGGAAGAGGTAAGAAACGTTTTGCATTATTGGGTTGTTTAATTTTGCTAGTGTGGTTTGAATCGTTTTGCCCCGCTGGTTTGAATACTTTTGAAAAACACTATACCACGCTATCCCTGCAAGCCATGGGACCTGAGTGCACTCACCTTGTTACCATTTTTCAACATGCCTATACGAATTACCGTGGAATCAGTATACTGAGAATCCTAGTGGTTACATTAGAAGGAGCAGAAAAACCAGGAATACACGATTGTTTCTTGAACAGTTGAAGGGAGCTTGGTTTCGTTTTCTTCCTCTGTACTACTTAATATTTTTTTCGGCTCAAGGTTAAATTGGTGTATTCCAGGGACAACGCTCATAGCCAGTGAGAAAGTGCTCGGTATTCATTTACTACACAGCAACAGACCACTCACTGCTCAAATGAACATCAGCCACAGGCAGTAGTTTTAAACTACTACTACTGATTATTGACTACAGACTACAGACTACAGTGTTTTCTAAACTATTCAAACCAGGGCTGCGAAATGGCTCAAACCTCGCAAAATTAAACAAACCAATATTTCAAAAAGTTACTGTTTCTTATATTGAGACTGAAATACTTTGGAAGCAGCAGAAGAACCAGCAACGACAGGGAGAGAGGAATCCCGGTTCCGTGAGATGTTATTGTTATCTCTAAGGAAAGCAGCAGTCAACATAATCTCGAAGGTCCATTCCGACACATCATGTGGAAGATTGTCATAAGCATGAGCGCGGAAGAAAAGCTGATCCTCAGAAGAAGTATGAGAGGACAACAACAAAGTAACGGTCCACTCGTACGCGATTCTGGCAGGAAACTGAAACGCAACATAGAAGTGGGATGAAACTGAAACGCAACATAGAAGTGGGATGAAACCGAAACGCAACATAGAAACGGAGTAATGGTGTACAGTTGTGTTGACACATCGCAAGATGAAACAATTTTTGGTCACTTAAGTGCCAAGGGTCCACGAAACAGTGCTTAAGCAAGCAATCAGCAACGGTGGTTTCAGCAAATTCCCGAGTGCAGAAACACTGGCGGTATTTTGCATTAAGAGTGCGGCCAAGACCATCACGAAAACACTTATCAAAGTTTTCACCCCACGAATAATCGCTTCAGCATCGTCCGTCGTTTGATCCTTGATCCGTTGGTGAAGACATCAGCATCACACAGGACATAAAGGTCAAACACATGGCATCGGACATAAAGTTCGAACACATGGCACCGGACATAAAGGTCAAACACACGACACAAGCGACCAAAAAAATCCTTAAAACAGAAGTACCATTCAGGGAAAAGTTTGATCCTGTAACTTGAAAGGAGCCAAAACTACAGACTACAGACTACAGACTATAGACTAAAGACTACAGACTACAGACTACAGACTACAGACTACAGACTACAGACTACAGACTACAGATTACAGACTACAGACTACAGACTACAGATTACAGACTACAGACTACAGACTACAGACTACAGACTACAGACTACAGACTGATTAGAAAGGACTTAAGACTACAAACTACTCACTAATTAGTCCAGACCAGTGAATGGTGAATAGTGACTAATTAGCACAGACTACAGACTACCGGAGTGATACTCCACAGATTGATGTTCTAAGTTTGGGTGCCAGTCTACTGCATAGTTCTCTAGCACTCAACTTTACGTTCTTCTCCCAGTCTACTGCACAGTTCTGTGCTTAGACCATATTCATATGGAGCAACTATGAATACCACTTACTGTCAAGTGTTTCTGCGCTCGGTCTAGTTGCTCTCGTCAAATCTAAGCTAATGTAATTACGTTAGCTTTCAGACTGTGAGTGGTAATGCAAGAATAGTACTTTTGGTACGAATTGGTTCTTGAGAAAAATTGGAAGGTGCTCCATTCACGGCCCAATGAGAAGGTCATTCTAGGAGTAGTCTGTGGTTAGTGGTCTGTAGTTAGTAGTTGTTATAAGTGTTGATGGTACCTTGGTACACTACTGGGTAACCATAGAGGTCCACCTCATGACAACATTCTGTCGAATCACCACTGACTGTACCGACTGTACCGACTGCAGTGACTATACTAACACTAACTTACTACTCACTGCTCGAACACTAACTGTCACCATGTTGACTAGACGTCTGTATGTTATTCTATATACGTTGCAGCCACGCGTTAGATGCTCGTAGGCCAGACGGCTTCTTGATTTGCATCATCCCAGTCTACCAGCCGAAGCCAAGGTGTGACCAGTCCTTGCCTCGACCAATAAGTCCTTGTAATCGTTACCTGGTTAGATGACCTTTTTGGTATGATGTGATCTTCATTGGGACTGCGTGAGGTTTCTCGACTAAATACCAGAAGTTGATTTCTTGTTGGTGACCAGACCAGAAGTTGTTTCTTGTTTGTGACCAGACCTTTTGATTTCTTGTTCATGACCAGACCTTTTGATTGCTTGTTGGCGATCCGATCAGCTCTGGTGACCGGAACGACTGGCTGCAGCAATGGCTGTCCCCACCACCGAACTCTCCTCAACTCCCTGGAGCCGTACACTCACGCCCATGGCCTTGATATCTTCACACCCATTGACAAAACCTGCCACCATGCTCCGCAACTGCACAAAGTACTCCATCACCGAGCCGACGTAACCAATGGAAATCTTCTTATCGACTATGCCATTATGACGCACCAAAAGCTTGATGTATGCCACGATGGCGATGGCCACAATGAACGCCAGTCGCCTGATGATGCTATTGACCAAGAGCTGGAGGTTGACCACATCCGAGGGTTCCACCAGCCCCAGCGTCCATGCAAAGCACGCCTCCAACTTGCGGCCGATCTCGCTATTATTCTTGCACTCGGCAATGTAGCACATCAACTCGCCGGAAAACCCTTCGTAGGGTGTAGAGAGAAGCCCAAAGTTCTTTTGGTTGGTGAATATCTCTTTGTGCTCCACCATCTCCACCAATACCAACCGCGCCAATTCGGGCAAGTACCTGCCAGAGGTCAAGAGCTCAAAGGGCTGGAAAAGGGTATTGGTTTTGGGGTCCGTGGCCATGTGTGGGGAGAAGTGCAAGAAGGGGGCCTTTTCTGGCGAAAGGCCAAAACGCAGGTCGATTTCCTGGTCGTATTTGGTGGAAAACGGCATGCACAAGTTCAGGCCAAAAAGAGACGTTTCTGTATTGAACAAAACCGATGGTTCGGAGCCAATGAGCTTTTGCTGGGCGATTTTGCCCGACGATGGCAACTGGCAGCTGACATTGAAACCCGTGCCCAAAACCAACGCCATGACAGTATTGGAGTCGAGAAAACGGGCTGCTGAATACACAGCTAGCGAGTCATTGATGATGGACTGCACATTGGCCCGGATGCTATATTTCTCCCACAACGTAGACTCCAACAAGTGTTTGAGATCATGGCCATGCACTTCATCCGTGACCTCGTATCCCTTGGCCATATGGAGGATATTGGCGGAGTTGTAGGCCGTAGAAGCCAAGGGGAACGACCACGTGATTCCCGTGGTGATCACCGAGTCCATACTAATCACTGACTGCAGGCACAAGGTTTCGTAGATGCGTTGGCCGATCCAAACAAAGAAGTTTTTATCCACGGTCTTGAAGGAGTTTTCCACGGTCCATTTCTTCAGCACGGCAATGGAGATGCGGCCGCCTCTCCCGGGGGTCTCTGATGTTGGCTTCTCTGGATTCAGATCCTCCGTATTCAGAGTCACAGGGGCAATGGAGATCACGGCCACTCGTAAAGTCGAGCCACCCAAATCCACCACAAGAAAGTCGCCATGTTCGTATCCCGAAGGATTGATACTATAATTGGGAAGCATGGTGATTTCCGAGCCCATGCCAAGCGCCTCTTCAAACGAGTCCGTCACCTGGTCTGCGTATACAGGCAACTTAAGCCCATTGACGTTGCGGGAGAAGTCCACAAGGGCATATGAGAGAGTATCATGGGTTTCAGGTTCCGACATCGGCGACGATGTGCTCAGGGCAAGCGACACGTCGCTAAGCACCTTATCGTCCATTCCAATAGAGTCAACAAGGCACTCTAGACTGAGACAGTATAGAGAAGCTCTCAGAATCTCAGAATCTCAGAATATAGCTCAAAAGGCACTGAGACAGTAGAGAGAATCTATCAGAATATAGCTCTAGAATGTAGCTCAGAAGTCACTGAGAACGAGACAGTAGAGAGAATCTATCAGAATATAGCTCTAGAATGTAGCTCAGAAGTCACTAAGAACGAGACAGGTAGATTCTTAGGTCTCTGAATCTAGCTCAGAATGTAACTCTCAGAAGCACTGGGAGTAAGACTATAAATGACAGTGAATGAAGCACTGAGAATGACAGTGGGAACGAGACAATTGAGACACAGACGAAATGAGAAAATTAGGAACTGCAGCTAATTTCTGAGGTTCTGTTTCTTCACTGACTGCGAGAAAATTCTAAGATCCTGTAAATGACACTGCGAGAAATTCAGTAGTAATGCAAGATCAACACAGAATCACAAGTGACAATTGACAAAAAAGTGACAATAAATTGACAAAAAATTGACAAAAAATTGACAAAAAATGAAAAATCACAAAATAACAGATGCACAAATTTGGGATTCAAATTGGTCAATCCCCGTATTCCAAATTCACAAAATTTATATCTCCACAATTACCAGATTGTCCCGTTTGTCTTGTCTAATACTTAACTGATGCACAAAACTCACAAACTGTTTAGTGGTTCAGAATGACAGCCACCGTAATTGTAGTCTTCAATTGACTTGATGAAATCACTGGCACTTTTGACAAACAAATTGACAGACTAATTGACAGATTCACAACCTTGTTAGATACCTTGAAATATGGGTGACAATTGTCTAAGCGTGTCCAATTGGATGTGATTGTCTGGTAATCTAAGATTGAGTGTGCCTGGCTGGCTATTTATAGCAACGATAGGCAAGATCAGTGGCAGACGATAGCAATAGCAATGGCAACGGAACGATGGCAAGGGCACAAAGATGCTGTAATTCTGGGAATTGGTGCTAGTAGTATTCTGATAAAATAGTATGTAGTGTGATTGGTGGGTGTATGTAGGAAGGTGTGCTTGTGCTCACGTGATTGTGTTCGTGTCTGTACCTGTGTGAATGTGGATGAGTTCACGTGGTTGTGTAAATGGGGATGTGGTTGTGTAAATGGGGTTGTGGTTGTGTAAATGGGGTTATGGTTGTGGTTGTGGCTGCGTTCACGTGATCGTGGTCTTGTGACTGGTCGTGACTGTGGACACGTGACTGTGCTGACGTAGGTGTTTGGTGTGGCTGGATGTGATGGCAATAGAGAGCAGAAGGCAGACTTATATACCCCGGATGCAGCGTGTGGAGAGGTTACATTTGGGATGCGGAAAAAATAAAAGCGAGCCGGTCTGGCACAAAAAATGGTACCTCCCCGAAAGGCGTCAATGGAACCTCGCGCTTGCAACCTGCTTGTGTGCAGGCCACCCCAACATGGGACTCCACGTCGACGTCAAGCCCTGCCTGCCCACAATTCTGACTGCATTAATGATTGGTGGATCAATGACAGTCAATAATTAAAACAATCATCCAATTAATGTTAAATGAATAAATTGGTTTTGAAATGCGGGGTTTCGGAATTCTCTTATCGGTCACGTCTGACATTTTCCCAGTTGTTAATTTCATCTCTGTCATTTGATTGTCACCTCATTTCACCTCATTTCACCTCATTTCACCTCATTTCACCTCACTTCATCGCCTCACTTCATCGCCGCATTTGTCCGACTTTCATCAATGTAACATCGAACTAAATATCAATGAAACCCATTGAAATCAGAAAAAATATTTTCTGGATATTTCATCAAAAATCAGATATCATCAAGATAATATCTTAAAAATATTTCAATGAAATATGAGATCTCACTTTCTGATCGTTCACTGACCTTCATCTCTGCTTCTGACTCATTGACCTTGATCCGAGCTTCGGTGTTTCGTTCAATAACCAATGACCAATGGCTTAGATATTGCGTTTGAATGAACTCCAATTTTAGACTTCTCCAATTGCATTTCTCTCCCCTGTTCCTTTTTCATTCTTGAACTTTATAAACAGCTCTCAAAATCCCAAGCTGCTTGTGGTATGCGCACAGTTGCCGATAGTCCTGGTTGCATGCAGTGCGGTGCCTCAAATTTGGCTTAGCGACGTCAACTTCGGCGTCCCCGGACTCCAATACAAGGTTGCATGTGCGAACACGTTGCATTTTGCCTGCGCGGGTTAGCACTAGTCACGGGCACGCACTAGTCACGTGTGTCGCACCGGGAGTCACGTGCAGGTAACTCACATGACCCCTATGCATTGACCTCATACCCGTTGATTTTCATTGATTTCACATCCATTGATATCGTATCCATTGATCTTACATGACTCACATCTCATCCCAATCTCTCCCAATCACTTTTCCGGGGTCAATTCCTCCATTTCAATTTCCTCTCCTGCATCTGGAGATCTATCTGCTGGTCTGTTGGCTTGGTTGTGCACAGGAGGCTCCAAAAACTCAAGGAGTTTTTGCTTGCCCACCACCAACGACTCATCTATGGCCCGCTGTGCAACCGTGATGGCAGGTCCCAAAAGCTTCATCTGGTACATCACGTACGTGCCTGCACCCAACACTAACAACAACGTAAAGAAGAAGGGGTTGCGTAAGATCGCCATGAACTCGTTCCACCCAAGCACCACTATCAATAAGTAGATGTAGTATGGAATCTGGGTCACGTGCTGGATGATCGACCGCTTCGTCTCCACGTACTTTGCATCAGTTTCCTTCTTAAACTTGGTCACCACCTCCGATTTTTCTGCTGGAGTCAAAATCTCGGCGAATTTGCGTGGGCTCTCGTCGTCGTCGCTATCGGAATCGTCATCATCGTTTTCGTCGTTGTTGTCGTTGATTTCTTCGTGTTTCACGGTTGCATACCGCTTTTTCAAACGTCTGTTGTTCAAGTCACGCTCCGGCTCGATTTCCTCCCCGTTGGCGAGTCGTGCCGTACTGAGAATGGGAAATGCACTCATGGCATACTCCTTGGACTCGGCAAAACTCACATCCAAATCCTTGGCGTTCTGGTAGAGACGAGGCATGCCGTTTTCGTCATACCGGAACTTATCGTCAAAACGCTCCTTCAAAATGTTAAGGATGCTTCCCTTGGAGAGGTACTTGTGAGTCACAGCGCTGAGAACCTCCCATGCCTTGATATCTAAGACATTGAGAGTGTTCTTATAGGTCTGGGGCTCTGCATCCACACCAAAATCAGGGGTTCCTTCCACATTGGGGTAATTGCCCAAGAACTGGTTGCGGTACTCCTTGAACGTATCCAAAATATGGTCCCACATCTCCTTCGTAGGATTTGCCGTCTCGTTGTTGAACTTGGTCACAAGCGTGGTATCGAGCTTCTTGGCGAACTTGGCCACTATGCCATTGAGCTCCACCAATTGCTGCTTCTGGAGGATCTTGGCCGCCTCTACCTCCAAAGTTTGTGCATACTCGTTGGTGTTGATTTGTCCACTTAATGATAAGTATGCCAAAGCCTGGGCGAACTTGGCCGTGACGTCATCCACCACGGTCTTGGAGTGTTGGCTGAAGGTGCCGGTTTTGACCTTCTTGCTGAGGCCAGCAGAGAGCAGAGTAACAGCAATCTGGAGCATTTGCTTTGCATACAAAGCCACTACCTCCTGGAGTTTCAGGTTGACTTTTTCGCCAAGAAGCAGACGTCTCTGCTCATATACAGACTGGTTGTAACGGGAAGCCAAATGGTCAAACGACAGCAACACATTTTCACGTGCCTCCACCAAAACTCCACCAATTTCCTTGTAGCCAGCAACGTCCAGATGAACAGTCAAATGGGCCTCCTGGGCAATTTCCTGTGTAGAAGCCTCCATGATTGAGTCAAAGCCCACGAGGAAATCGTCATAGCAAGCAGCAGCAATCTCGTCACACTTGAACTTGGCCACCAAGATCTGCTGCGTAGGCAAATCCAAATCCTTATTGTTGTCGATCTGATCCCAGCAGTTTTCCGCATACATGGTCCAGCCCTCGATGGGAATGTCGTGGTGGTAGTTGGGCTTGAAGAGGTAGTCGTTAGCTTTCAGGTCCACAAGACGGTCGCCCAAAAGACGGATGTCAGCCAAGAACTTGTCGTTTTGCAAGACCTTATGGGCCAAAGTATGGAAGGCCAAGTCGAAGAAGTCGGAGAAAGCCAAATGGTCACACTCGGCTGGCTTGCTCAACGAGTCCCAGATCTTCAAGAGATCCTGGGTGATGGTAGCAGCCAAGGAATCCTTGGAGGTGACGCCCAAATGATCACGGATCACAAACAACAAGAGCACCTTGTGGTCGGAAGGTTTCTGGCCCTCGACGTTTGTTTTGTACTTGCCAAAAAGCGATAAGTTGACTTCAAACACCGTCTTGAGCAACCCCATATTGGCCCCCTGGTAAAGACCCACCTGGGTCTCCCAGATATTGACAATCAAGATTTCGGAGGTGGCAAGCGCAAAAAGAGCGGCCTTACGCTCGAAATCCTGGTCTTCGCCCCGTTCCCGGCCATCGGTGCCCTCCACATCCATGACCAAGATGTCGGAGCCAACGGAGCCACGTTGTTGTTTGACGTTGGAATTGACTCCAGGACTCTGCGCAAGCCAGATTCCTTTGGTGGTTTGCTGGCGGTTCTGCTCGTCCATCACGCCAAAATTGGTATTGAACAAGTTGTTAAGAAGCGTGGACTTTCCTGTGGATTGGGACCCAAAAACAGCAATAATCCGGTGGGTATCGGACTCGTTACGAGCCCGGATATAGCTGAGGATGTTTTTGTTGAAGTTCTTCTCTTCATTGATAAGCTGAATGGCATCTTTCTGTGGATCTACGGGCACAAAGGACAGCGAGGACGAGGGGGTTGAAGACGAGGGCGAAGTGAGAGATATCTCGGGACTGGGAGGGTCTGCGGACTCGAGTATTGGGGAATTTGGTTTCTCACGTGACCCACTATCATGGTCTATCTCATGAGCCTCTTTAACTGGCGGCGTAGCGGATTGGGGGGAGGTTTGGGACATGGTGGGGATGTAAAGGTTGACGAGGCACTTATATAGTGCGGTGGGCGCGGCACGACCGCAACCCCAGATTCCGCGACTCCACTATGTTTCATAGTGTAGACTGAGAATTGATGAAATTGGGGCCTGGTAAAGAGCTTGAAATAGTAGATGGGATAGTCATCGAAAGTGCAGTTTCTTTGAAGATATACACATTCCTGCATATAGAATATATCAAGCAAAGAATGAAGCAGGGTTGCTGCCTCTTTGTCAGTAGCTCGTGAGTATTTGCAGTCAATAAATCACCCTCACTCCCATTTATCGTAGAGATCCAATATCACATCATTACACCATACGGCCATAGTGCTTTGAAAAAGTGTTAACAGTGTAGTTCCCGTGGCTGTTCCCTTTTAGGAAAAGAAATCTAGTCCAGAATTGTGGTTGTGGGACATTGTAGTAGTCAGCTCTACACTGGTGAGCATTGGCAAGCACAACATGTCTTGACGACAAAATAGAACACATATCTGCTTCATCAAAAAGTTCATGAAATACTTTTGGACAGGTAGCAGAAGACTCTCCCGATGAAGCATGTTTTCTAACTGTTAGTTGACTATCTCTCATCCGATCTTTGATGTCGATGGCAAATGCAGATGCAGATTTTATAGGCTTAGCCCAACGCCGAAACTCCCAGGACATTGCAATTCGTATTGGTAAGTACCGCCAAAATTCAAATCAGAAAAAGGTATCAGAAGTTATAGTCATATATAGCCAGCAAAAAATAATCCGACAATCTAACAATCTGACAATCTGACAATTCAAAAAGGTACAAAAAAATGTTTGATGATTCATAATAGCTCAACGAGTGGCATGGCTTCAAGATGGTGATGGCTCATCGAAATTCTACTCCACTTCCACACTCACTCTTTTCTGTAAGTTATGTCTTGGTCCCTAAGGCCAGGCAGACAGTAGCCAATAAATCATGGGTCCACCTCATGCCTGAGCACTAGATCGTCTTATCCCAATCCTTACTGAAACATTCAGATAAATGTATATTCCCCGTTTTTCATAGGCAAGAAACTAAAAAGGACTTGAGCCTGTGAATCAGATCGAATCCATCTGAAGTAAGTCTGTGGAATCAGTTGGGTGGAATCAATTGGTTGGAATAATTAGGTGAAATAGATGAGCTCTAATAAATCGGGTCCGGTTCAACCGGAAACTGAGTCCGAGAAACTCCATCAGGGGGTATTCACATTTATATAGGGGTGTGCGCATTTATAGGGGTGTACGCATTGATAGGGGCGGGTGGCAAATGCCAAGACAAGAATGTTTCAGAGATGAAACATGGCACAAAAGCGGCAGAGCGAATATATAAAGAGGGGACGCCCGCCTCGCTCACCGGGGTCCATCTACATTATTTGCAACCATCCCCCGCGCTGATTCTCAACGATGCGCAGCGAAAAGTGCAGCTAAAAGAGGGGCGAAAATAGTAGCCAAATGCAGCCAAATGCAGCCAAATGCAGCTGAAAGAGAAAAGCCGAGAAACTCCCTAAATACCCAAACAGAAAAGACCTTGAAAACCTTAGTCTTATTTACGCTGGGTGTGGCCATCCTGCATGAGCGTGAATTTACCCAAAGCACTACTCGAAGTACTACTCGAAGTAACTAAGAATCACCACTAAAGCCTATTGTGAATATGCTTGGCCTGACTACTAGCATAACCTCAAGGTGGCTTCAAAACATTGAACGGTTCAGCGAATTCAGGAGGCTCTAAAGCACACCCTTGAGCAAAATCTGACGGATCTTATATTGGAACTGAACTTTCTGAAGGTAATACTAAAGACTCTTATGAAAATTCCAGAATTAATTGGTGTACAGAAGATGGTAAACCATTGAAGTGTGCTGATGAAAAGCGAATCCTTAAAACCTTAAGATACCTATTCCAAAGCCTTAAGATAAAAATTTAAAGTATAGCCTCTGATTAACTTCGGAACAGCTCTACTTAAGCTTTCTCGTCCAGTATGTGAATCTTTGATACTTATTACTAGGTTCTTGTTCGAAATGGAATTACCTGAAGTTGCATTCGTTGATGATTCCTCAAAGGGAGAAATGGGGCTACTTAACTAGTTGACAACGGGGAAGCGTCAGGGAATTGTTGACAGCTTTTGGCATCTCTCGGCCCATATTCTACGCTGCTCCTTAGCTTAAGTGACTGGCCATACACAAGGGGAATTTTTACCAACAAAGGAAATATTTACACACAATGGGAATTACCAACGAAGGAATCACCAAAAAGGATTGCTGGCTGAGGGATATGTGAACGATGAGAACGTATACTCATCATGCACAGTCATTTGCGAGACACTGGTATCGGATGAGGGAGTTTCTGGGATCAAGGTACAATCATTCTCCCCAAACAAACTGTGTCTCCCAAAAGAGATTCGGTACCAAACTTCTGTTGTAAACCCGAATTATATTTTCCCAGGACGGACTTCCAAAACGGATGTTCAAACCCAATCAAAGTTAATTTCGTGACACCAGCTCTATAAAACCAGCTCTATAAAACTAACTCTTTTCAAATTGATTTGAAACTGATTTTGAACTGATTTTAAAACTGGATTTCTGACTTAATCGCATTCATCCGACTCTGGGTGGCTCTTCTCATGCCCTTATAAGACATATCAAAAAGGCCTTGGCCCTGGGTCATGGAGCGGAGACGGGACAAATAGCCCACCATTTCACGGAGCGGAGTTTCGGCGAAAATGTTCTTTTTGTTGCGGAACTCAAACCCGGTGTTCTTCATGGTATAATCGGGCGGAACATACACCTTTTCCGCTTCCGCATGCGCCCAGCTCTGGGTCTCCATTTTGTCTGCTCCATCGTCTTCTATGGAGCTGATGGTGGCCAGACACCGGGAGTTGAGGTCGTGGACCACATCGCCTAGGAAATCGGACTGCACACTGACCCGGGTATCCATGATGGGCTCCAAAATGGCAAAGCTGCTGTTGTTTCGGGCATACAACTCCGAAATTGCCTTATTGACCACTTTGCGTCCGGCTTCCAATAAATGCTGAGTCCCCATCTCTTTTTCCTCCGCTGGAAACGCCCACTGGTGCACCCGTACCACACACGAATGGAGGGGGAGACCGAAAAGGGGACCACCCATTTGGAGACCCGTTACTAGCCCTGTTAAAAGCGTTTCCTGGAGCTCTTCAAAAGATACCTCACACTTCCACCGCCGATTCTCCACCAATTCATGCATTTGGGGGACTGCTGCGCCTGCACATAGCACAACCACATTATTATCCATTTCCGTCAAGAATGCTCCTTCTTCTTCGGCAAATGTGGACTCTTGTGCTTCTCCTTCAAAGGAATCAAGCGAAACCTCCACGAAAATATCCCCGCTTTCCAGCTCAACCCGTACAATTGACATGTCGGGCCTGCATACACTCTCCTTATACGAAACAGCCACGTCTTGAAGCCGTACATTGGCCTTCATATCGTTCACAAGCCGGTCACGTGCTATTTCAAGGTGCAACTCGCCCATGCCACTTAAAACGGTCTGGCCCATTTCCTCGTCTATATGCACTCCCAACGATGGATCTTCCTTAAGAAGCACTTCTATGCACTCGTTCATGTATCTGGCATCGCCTGCAGTTGCAGGTTCAATAGAAGAGTTGAAGAGAGGCGGTGGGATTTCAATGGGTAAAAGCCTCAAGCTGGTTTCGAGCCCAGAAAACGTCTTCAGACTCGTCACTCCATGCAGGACCAACGTATCACCCGTGGTGATTTCATCATAAGTTCCTGCCACGACTCCAATGTTGCCTGCCAGAATGAAACGCACTTCCTCGGGCTCATCACCGTGCATGAGCATAAGCTTCTTCAAGTGGATTTTTTTACCTGTTCGGGTATTCAAAACCGTGGAATTGGACGCTAACCGGCCGCTATACACCCGAAAAAACGTAAGAGTACCCCGGGCAGGATGGCTCATGACTTTGAAGGCTAGGGCCAACGTTAAATTGGGGTTTTTGTTGACCACCAAGCCCTTGGGGCCTAGTTCCGTTGGAAGGACGGTCTGTTCCTTCATTTGCTTGCTTTTTCCGCGGGTTTTTTTGGGCCTGGACGAAGCCGTAATCTCCGGAATGGGGATCTGGAGCGGGGAGGGCAAATAAGCCACCACGGCATCCATTAGTGGCTGCACACCGATATTCCTGAAGCTGGACCCACATAAGACCGGGGTGACCAAACCTGCCACCGTAGCCTTTTGAATGGCTTTATGGAGTGTAGCAGAAGTCACAGACAAGTAATCCTCGTTTTTTTCGAAGAATTCCTCGATCACCGTGTCGTCTAATTCACCTAGAGTCTCCACCATAGACTCTCGACTCTTTGTGAGCATTTCAAACACCCCAGGGCAGCCCTGAAGGTCACCATTAATGTCTTTGGCAACCATGGATTGTCCAGTTTCATCCTGGGGGTCCCACACCAAGAGTTTCTGGTGCACTACGTCCACTAGGCCCCGAAATTCCATTTCTCCATCGGATTTTGGCAGGAAAAAAGGAAGATTTATGCAAACAACACGTGTCTGGAGCTGGGAAACCACCTCCTTAACCGTCCGGCTGAAACCAGCGCCTGGCCGGTCCATTTTGTTGATATAAGCGATGCGGGGGATCTTTAGGTCTGCTGCTTGCCTCCATACCTTCAGTGTTTGGGCCTCGACGCCCGCAACAGCGTCCAAAATCGTCACGGCACCGTCCAAAACCCGGAGCGACCTTGTGACCTCAAACGTGAAATCTGCATGGCCTGGAGTGTCGATAATGTTGATTTTGTGGTTGTTCCAGGGTATAGAAATGGCTGCCAGCTGGATAGTAATACCTCTTTGGCGCTCGGAAGGAAGGTAGTCAGTGACAGTATCGCCCTGGTCGACATTTCCAATTCTGGCGGTTTTACCGCTGTAAAAGAGCATTCTTTCGGAAGTGGTGGTTTTTCCGGCATCGATGTGGGCAATTATTCCGATATTCCGGGTTTTTTCCGGCGGTAAAAGGTTAAGCTGGGGTTCTGCACAACGCGCAGTTACATGAAAGGTCCTAACGGGGCATAGAAGCCTCGTGGCCAGAAAGAACCGGTGGGACATGATGGCTGGTAGTTTAAAGAGTGTGAGCGATGTGAAATGTTATTGTATGCAGGCGGTGCACGGGCTTTATTCAAATTCGGATGTAAGGGTGTTTATGATATGATGTACGGGTCTTTGAAATTTGGTGTTAAGGTTTTTTAAGTTTGGTGTACGGGTCTTATGAAATCCCAGGTTTCTATTCCCTTTACCGTTCAAATGACCCCATTAAATTAAATCAATCATTCTTTTTCTTCTTCGGTTGACAGCACTGCGCATAGAGAAGCGTTCCCACTATTAGAAGGGCCAGCCCGACGATGCCCTGCATATTAAACGGGTTCTGGAACACAACGGCACTTATAACCAAACTAACGAATTTCCGGACCAATAAAACAACCGTCACCGTCAACGAAGACGCCACACTGGACAAGTGGTTCACACCCCGAGCACAAAAAACTTGTGTTATCGAGTTGAGCACAAGAAGAAGGGCCAGTTTGGAGGCCGAGACCGAGTGTCCCAAAAGGGAAAGGGAAATTTTTGGCAGAGAAGCCAAAATATGGGCGATTCCGGCCCGGAGCTCGGCACCTTTCGTCAAGAGAAGAAGCGACACCGACAAGAAGTGGTTATAGAAAAGAACCTCGTTCCAGTGACGGCCATGGGCAGCAAAGACGTTCTCAGTGTAGAGGCCGAGGAAGGCGCCGAGAACCGAGGAAAGGGACAAGAGCACAAGGCCAAAGACCGAGCTTCTCCCCGAGCTGGTTGAGCGAATTGAAGAGGTTTTCGGCGAGTCGATCGCCGAGCCGAAACCCCAGCCGAAGTCCGAGTGTTGGGAAATGATCAAAAACAGACCCACGGTCATGAGCCCGGCAGAAGCAATCTGCGCCCGCAGGTAGCGTTTATGTCCAAATAAGTAATTCACCAACATCGAAAATACAACACTGCTGGAGCGGAAAGTGATTTGGACCGGCACACTGACCCCGTGCAGATAGATGGAATTGCCTAATACGGACATGATAAAAAAGAGTACGGCGCCTCCTAGAAGCAACGGCATGGGGATCTTTGTTTTCTTCAAAAATAACCGTCGGGGCTGCCCCAAATCAACCATAGGGTACATGGCCGTGGCACACACCAGAAGCAACTGGGCTAGCGATATCACGGGTCCTGCATTGAAGCCAGTGTTCTGGTCTAGAAACGATTCGAGCAGGTACACATTAAGACAGCACCCGCCAAACACCTGAGCAGGGGCTAAAAGCGACATCGTATTGGAGTGTATTTGGTTTTTGTAGTGTGTGGTGTGCAGTGTGCAGTGTGTAGTGTGTGGTGTGTAGTGTAATGGTGTAATGTAGCGGTGTAGTAATGTAGTGGTGTAATGTAGTGGCGGTTGTGGTTGTCAGGAGTGACTGGTGTAATTATGTAGTGTCTTATTGAGGTGAGTTTATATGTGGAGCGCGGGTGTGTGTAAGCGCATATGCGGTTAGAAGGACAGCAAGTGTCAGGTGATTCTGAACAATGGCAGTGGGTGGTGTATGCAGGTTAACAAGGGAAGGGGTAAAACGGAAGCGACGGAGGGAGTGTATAAACAGGATGAGGGGAAGGCGGAGCGGATGACGGGAAGGCGGAGCGGATGATGGGAAGGCGGAGCGGATGACGGGAAGGGGAGGTGGACCGTTCAGTAGACTTTTTACTGACTGGTGTGGGGTGCTTATATGCAGGTGGCCCCAATAATGGTTTGCAGTTGTATGAAGACTAACTTCCAAATACGTGAAGCCGAGTTTGCTGGTGCTGGACGTATACTGGAATAATTAGTATTTCATCTGATGTAGATTTCAGCAATGACTAATCAAATGTATGTCTGAGGTATTTCAAACATCCATGGGTGTTAGATTCTCGTTGAACGTGTGCACTAAGTTATCCATTTTGTTCGTTGATGGTTCACACAAACAGGACCCATTTATATAGGCATTGAAGACAACCGTGGCAGTGAAAACTTCACCAGAACAATGGTGAAAAAAGGCCATCATTGTCGATGGTCCTAATTAGTATCGGGCATAGACTCCATCATACCTCCATATGATCACTACCACTGGAGAATAAGTAGACCACTAACTATGGAGTATAGGTAGAACACTACCAGTGGTGAATAAGTAGATCACTACCTATGGAGTATAGGTAGACCACTAATTATGGAGTATAGGTAGATCACTAACGATGGATAATAGGTAGATCACTAACGATGGATAATAGGTAGATCACTAACGATGGATAATAGGTAGATCACTACCTATGGTGGATCTGACAATGGGTATGTAGATTACTTATCTCCGCATGCACCTGTTCACGGATAAATCAGGTGCTTCTTTCAATAACTCAGGAGTATAGTCCAGTGTAGCATATTGGTTATGAGACATGAGTCTGTTTCAAAGTCTGTCTTAAGGTGTGTGTACTTGAGGGGTACACGGAAGTAACTCTGGTGTTTCTGGAAATAACTGGTTCTGGGGTTTCTGGACTCTGGTGTTTCTGGAAGTAACTCTGGTGTTTCTGGAAATAAGTCCGGGTGTTTCTCGACTCGGGTGTTTCTCGACTCTGTGGTTTCTGGGGTCTGTGGTTTCTCGAGTCTGTGAGTGAACGACATTCTGTTATATTCCTCTCGAACAATATTCTGAGTAATAAATTAATCAACACTAGGATTGAGGCCAGATTCCATTTCACATAGTTTCTAAACTCCGCTAAACCATCAAATAAAGATACTTTCTAAAGAAAGTGCATTATTTTCTGGAATGTTCAATTATTGCTCGTTCCAACAGAGTAGTGTACTGTCTGTATGGATGTTGACTTGTAGTTGATCAGAGGTTGAGAGGCCCTTCGGCCCTCACTAAGACTTCTAATCTGGCATTAAAATCAGGACAAAGATGAAGTCTGGGATGTCTGTGATGTCTGTGATGTCTGGGATGTCTGTGATGTCTGGGAAGTCTGGGTTGTCTGTGATGTCTGGGAAGTCTGGGTTGTCTGTGATGTCTGGGTTGTCTGTGATGTCTGGGTTGTCTGTGATGTCTGGGAATGCCTGAATTGAAGGAGTAGACGGCCAGGCTTTATAATACCTGAATAGGTAGAGTCCTGTGTATAGTGGATCTAGCACTCCGTATAACACTATAATACGTGGAATATCTTCTTGCTCATGTTCAGAATTCCCAGTAATTATCCACCCATTTGTACCAGTCACTATGATACTCCACCAGTACGGCCGACCCAGTACGGCAAACCCAGTATGGCAGAACCAGTACGGAAGACCCACCACCACTGCAGACCCAGTACGGAAGACCCACCACAACTGCAGACCCAGTACGGAAGACCCACCACAACTGCAGACCCAGTACGGAAGACCCACCACAACTGCAGACCCAGTACGGAAGACCCACCACAACTGCAGACCCAGTACGGAAGACCCACCACAACTGCAGACCCAGTACGGAAGACCCACCACAACTGCAGACCCAGTACGGAAGACCCACCACAACTGCAGACCCAGTACGGAAGACCCACCACAACTGCAGACCCAGTACGGAAGACCCACCACAACTGCAGACCCAGTACGGAAGACCCACCACAACTGCAGACCCAGTACGGAAGACCCACCACAACTGCAGACCCAGTACGGAAGACCCACCACAACTGCAGACCCAGTACGGAAGACCCACCACAACTGCAGACCCAGTACGGAAGACCCACCACAACTGCAGACCCAGTACGGAAGACCCACCACAACTGCAGACCCAGTACGGAAGACCCACCACAACTGCAGACCCAGTACGGAAGACCCACCACAACTGCAGACCCAGTACGGAAGACCCACCACTGCATATTCACCGGTAAAGTGATAGTCAACTAGACTTTGAAAATTGTTACTAATAGCAGTGCTTGAGCGTTATAGTAAACGGTGTTGTGGCTAGCAACGGATATTTGGAATAGTCACGACTTGTTTGTGGCCCAGTGCACTTGTTACAATCCTTGAAAATTCACATATCTATCCATGCCAAGTCGTACTCATATCCGCAGCAGGTCTCCAAGGTTAACAGCCTCTAGTTGATAGAACAAAGTAGTTAAGGGAAGTCGGCAAAATTGATCCGTAACTTCGGGATAAGGATTGGCTCTGATGGTCGGTCGAGCATTATGAGGCGGTGGTTGACTTTCGGGTTTACTGCCTGCCTTGCTCGATAATCGACCGTATCAGAACTGGTACGGACTTCGGGAATCTGACTGTCTAATTAAAACATAGCATTGCGATGCTCCCAAAGGACGATGAAGCAATGTGATTTCTGCCCAGTGCTCTGAATGTCAAAGTGAAGAAATTCAATCAAGCGCGGGTAAACGGCGGGAGTAACTATGACTCTCTTAAGGTAGCCAAATGCCTCGTCATCTAATTAGGGACGCGCATGAATGGATTAACGAGATTCCCACTGTCCCTATCTACTATCTAGCGAAACCACAGCCAAGGGAACGGGCTTGGCAAAATCTAATAAGTCCAAGAGCTTGGAACAGTTGTAGACAGGTCGTTAGGGGTGTTCTGGTTTATACCAGAGAGTCTGTGATATTCCGGTGTTGGTCGTACCGTACCGTTCACCTAGAGCGGAATCCCCCTATATATACCTCCTTAGACTCGTTCCCCCTGGAATTGTTTCCCTTGGACTCGTTTACCCTGGACTCATTTCCCCTGGAATCGTTTACCCTGGAATCGTTTCCCCTGGACTCATTTCCCCTGGAATCGTTCCCCCTGGATTCGTTCCCCCTGGATTCGTTCCCCCTGGACTCGTTCCCCCTGGAATCGTTCCCCCTGGACTCATTTTCCCTGCACTCGTTTCCCCTGGAATCGTTTCCCTTGGACTCGTTTACCCTGGACTCATTTCCCCTGCACTCCTTGCTCCTGAACCGGATTTGGTAAGACCTTCAAGTCAAACCAGACTACCTCTGACGCCAAGACCCAGTGTCAGTAGTAGTCTACACTCGTGCGATCTCGGAACCTTGAGGCTTGTCCAAATCCGGTATACTGCATATTACCTGCATACACGGGCCAGCACATTTTATGAACAGTGCGAAAGACAAGAGGATGGAAAATGGATGCGAAATAATGGATGCGAAAACAAGTGTATACAGTGGTGAATATAGTGGTAAATATAGTGGTGTATATAGTGGTGTATATAGTGGTATATACAGTAGTACATAAACTGTTGCATATAGTGGTGTATATAGTGGTACATATAGTTATACAGTGGTATTTATAGTGGTGTATATAGTGGTACATATAGTTATACAGTGGTATTTATAGTGGTATTTATGTGGTACTTATAGTGGTGGATGTATAAGTTTAGATTTAGTGGTAGTCAGCAATCTAAGTCGCTATGAATAAATAGACTCTCATTTCCACATCTGGCCTCCTAGAATATCTAGCGTTTCCGGAGTTTTGTTCGGAGTCGTTTGGCAGTATCAGTACCAGTTAAATGACCATAGAAATCATTCGGAGTCGTTTGGCAGTATCAGTACCAGTTAAATGACCATGGAAACCGTTTGGAGTCGTTTGGCAGTATCAATACCAGTTAAATGACCATGGAAATCATTCGGAGTCGTTTGGTAGTAAAGCTGGTGAATAACCCAGAGTCATAGAAAATACTCAACAGCTAAATAGTAATATTCTGGTGTTCTGGTACCGACACCAACACCGGCGCTAAGTTGGATAGGAATTATCTTCTGATAATGCGTTAAGCTCATACGTTGTAGCAGCGACATGCAGGAAGAAGCGCGCGAAAAGGAAAACGAAGTCCCCAGTGTGGAGGATACTTGAGGACAAGTACCAATCTAAAAGGGGGAGGATGTTCGACATCGAACCTACTCGGCTGAGTACAGAACAGTGCACAGCACGTGCGCCTCGAGATGAACATTCCCCATTCAAGAGTCTCTCTCCATATGGCCCCACTTTTGTGTCGGCATAGCCGAAGGCGCCCAATATAAAAAGGGGCAAGAGCCCAGCTATGAAAGGGAAGAACTCCATTACTTACGATTAGCGTTATTGGAGATGAATACCAATACGTCCTATTATATTTTACCAGCGAAGACATTACTACAACTGATTGGGCGAGTTCTTACTATAAGCAGCCTTCAGTATTCCTTAGACTTGCGTTCGGTCATCGTTCGTGGAAGATCCTTATAACTTAGAAGCCCGTTAGAAGCTTACACACATTGCGAAGACAGGTTAGAGCGTCAGATAGCATACCAATTCTAACTTTTGGTAGCGCATCTGTATAGGAAACTGTATGTTGTTGGCTACTATGATATTCTTGTGACTGTTGATACGCACCATTTTGGCATACTGTTTTGGTTTACGGCGGTGCTATGCAGTATACTTCAGTGTAGTGCACTGAATATTCGATGTGTGGTCCTTGCACCCATCAAAGAAACTGAAACTTCGAGTAATCTAAGCAACCCATACGCTGCACAAGTAATCTAAGCAACCAATACCCTGCACAAGTAATCTAAGCAACCAATACGCTGCACAAGTAATCTAAGCAACCCATACCCTGCACACAGATCCAGTGTAACGGAGGGAAAAGCTCGGACAGAGGCACTGGCTAAAGTGATGCGTTATGAGCCCGGCTAAAGTGATGCGTTATGAGCCCGGCTAAAGAAATGCGTTATGAGCCCGGCTAAACCGTTGCGTTTTGAGCCCTTACACTCTCTACACCACACCCATCACTCCAACTGGAAATTGAAAAAGTCTACCACCTAAGTCCAATACTGCACATAGCCCTCCACACCAGTACCTCTTCATAGTCTTAGTATTATGCCTTACTAACTCTTACAGAAATACACTATACTAATGTACTGTACAGTACCGTTATCACTGACGAACCCCGATAAGGATATACCACGAGCCCAGGAAAAAGGAAAGCCACAATTAGGAGCCCCGGCACCCATGCAAGCTCCTGCATCCATCCCACCATACGGCTCGACTTCCAGGGCATTCTTTTTTTCTTCGCCGGCATTTCCTCTTATCGCATATGCACCTTCGCATCATGCAGGGACTCTCCGCAACCAGCGCTCATAGTGAGCTGCAACACCCCTCAACATCATCTTCTGAGGCACCTATTTTCACCAGTTTTGGGGTAACACAGTAAATTTTTGGTGGAGATTGTTTAGACATGGGTATATGCAGGTCCTCATTAATATATTGGCTAATTTAGATTTCCTGGCCGTGTTCCAGACTCCCCCAGTTTAACGTATACACTACACCCATACACCACACCCATACACCACACCCATACTCTACACCCATACACTACACCCATACACCACACCCATACACTACACCCATACACTACACCCATACACTACACCCATACACTACACCCATATACTACACCCATATACTACACCCATACACCACACGTAGTAATGAGAATTTAGGGTTCTTATGGTACCTTAAGTTTTAGCTGAAACACCACAGAAACACCACAGAAACATGGCTCAAGGTACGGATCGAATGTACTCTGACGTCATCCTGTGATAAACTCGATGGCTAAACCTTAGCGTGCATAGGACGTTGTCCTTGGATCGTGGGTCCAATGGGCTTGTCCCAAAAAGGAAGTATTCTCTAGTCGGGGTACCCCGAGAAAAGGTGCATGACAAAGCCAACTAACGCTATTGATGTACACCGAGCTTAAGAAGCTTAACATGGTGACACTGTTGCGGTCTTCCCATTGTCCCTCCTCCCCCTCTCTTCCCCCTCTAATCTAACCGGTAACCTAACCTCTCAACAATCGCCAAGATTAGTCAGATTTGACAGTGGCAGGTAGTTACCTCAAACAGCACAAATGCCGAGGGAGGTACATGGAGGTCGGATTGCCGCGCGCACGGCCCGATGCAAGTGCAGTCGCAGACGGCAAAGGGCCGGAATTCCATGGCCCAGTTACGGGGAAGAGAAAACCTCGGAAGTGCATATAGCCAGGTCAGCGCCTGCACACATGCGTCATCAAGCGCAAGCGCAATGTGTTCGCTCAAAGTGATGACATCTCACGCAATACATGCATGCACGAGCATGTTGCAATCTCGCCAATGCTGCAGCGTGCAGGCGACTCTGGGGTGCCTTTTCTCCCAATCGCCGTACAATGCTCCGTAACTCAGCTTAGCGTCCATGCCGCGGAGTTGCCGCTCCAGGGCATTTGGTCTCTTTCTTATCGCGCGCCCATGTCTGCGCTGCGTCTCTGCCCAAAGATATCTCCGTGAATATATATTTGCATGCATGTGCAGACCGCAGATCTCCCAGATTTCTCGACCCATCTATCGCTCTCTTTCCCCATCTCTTGCTTCTTTGACCCTATCACTGTAGACAGTTGTATCGCCTCATCTCTCCAGACGATAAGCTTATCTCTTCGACGGACTTAAAGACACGCTCAAGAGACTCATCTAGTCCCACGCAGATCTATATCAAGCCCATCGCAACCTCCAAATGTCCAAAGAAACAAAACAGCCTGCGGAGCAGACGGAAACGCTCCACTCCGATATGGAGGCACTCTCCTTTGAGGACGACGGCAGAACACCCACCGAAGACGAAATGAAGCACTTGAGGCATGTCTCGGAAAAGATTCCCTTGAGTTGTTGGCTCGTGGCCGTGGTGGAGTTGGCCGAACGGTTCTCCTACTACGGGTTGTCCACGCCGTTCCAGAATTACATGCAAAACTCGCCCAACGACCTGCCCAAAGGTGTGCTTAACCTTAAGAACCAGGGAGCCACGGCGTTGTCTTATTTCTGGCAGTTTTGGTGCTATGTGACCCCGGTTTTCGGAGCATGGGTGGCCGATACTTACCTTGGAAAATATAACACCATCTGCGTGTTCTGTGTGGTCTATATCGTGGGTATTTTCATCCTTTTCATCACTTCGTTACCGTCCGTGGCCTCGCACTCCACCAGTTTGGGTGGTTTCATTGCAGGAATCATCATCATTGGACTTGGAACAGGAGGCGTCAAGTCCAACGTGGCTCCTTTGATCGCCGACCAAATCCCCAAGACGAAACCCGTGATCCGCGTGTTGAAATCCGGAGAAAAAGTCATCCAGGACCCCAACATCACCATCCAAAACGTGTTCATGTTCTTTTACCTCATGATCAACATCGGGTCGATGTCGGTGATTGCCACCACGGAGTTGGAGGCGCACGTCGGCTTCTGGGCCGCATACTTGTTGCCTCTCTGCTTCTTTGTGCTTGCCTTGGTGGCTCTTTTCTTGGGCAAAAACGTCTATGTCAAGGTGCCCGTCTCCGAGAAAGTGATTGCCAAATCGTTTCGCGTCACGTGGCTTGCCATCAAAAACCGCTTCAATTTCAACGCCGCGCGCCCCTCCTTAAACCCAGACGCCTCATATCCTTGGTCCGATAAGTTCGTGGATGAAGTGGTGCGCTCCATCTACGCTTGTAAGGTGTTTCTTTTCTACCCGGTGTACTGGGTGGTGTACGGGCAGATGATCAATAACTTCATCTCGCAGGCGGGCCAAATGGAGTTGCACGGGTTGCCCAATGATATCTTACAGGCCATTGACTCGTTGGTGATCATCATTTTCATCCCCATTTTCGAGCGGTTCGTGTACCCTTTTATTAGACGCTTTACGCCTTTCAAGGCCATCACCAAGATCTCGTGGGGCTTTTTTTTCGGCAGTGTGGCCATGTTGTACGCTTCTGTTTTGCAGCACTTTATCTATAAAGCTGGGCCATGTTATGACTTCCCCAAAGAGTGTGGACCTGAGTACACGAAAATCCCCAACCACATTCACGTGGCCATCCAAACACCTGCATACTTCTTCATTGCCATTTCCGAGATTTTGGCCTCCATTACGGGCTTGGAATACGCATACACCAAGGCTCCCGCATCTATGAAGTCGTTCATTATGTCGTTGTTCTTGTTGACCAATGCATTTGGTTCGGCCATTGGAATTGCTCTTTCGCCTACTTCCGAGAACCCCAAGTTTGTATGGACCTTTGCCGGCTTGGCCATTTCTTGTTTTATTGCTGGCTGTCTTTTCTGGATCTGCTTCAGACACTACAATGCAAAGGAAGATGAGTTGAACCAGTTGGACTATGTGCAAGAAAACCAATACCAAGGCGACTTGGCTCCGATTAGCTCTGTGTCACATTCCATCAAGGAGTTGCGTTAATAGTTGGGCCTGTGTATTAATATTGAAGATTATTGAAGATTATTAAGACAGAAAACCTGTACACCCCCGCCTCTTCTTCGCCACCGCAGAATGTCGGCGATTCAAAGTGGTCTTCGTGATTATGCCAGAGAATACTTAACTCCTTATTTCAACATTACAAAGACGATCCTAAGACCTGAGACATTCTCGGGATCGACGGAACACCAATGGGAAAGTTATGCTGAACAACGACGTGCTTACATCTTGCAATTTCCACGTGTCCTTGTCAAGGGTGTTCAAAACCTTGCACCGACACTCCGCAACGATACAAGGACAGCACCTTTAATGACTACCTCTTTAAAAGCCGGAGCAAACAAACAAAGCTCTACTATCACCATTTGGTGACCAGTGCAACCATCAAAGATCTTAGTGGAACAAGAGATTGGGTTTTCTTTTGGACCAAGTTCAAGAAAACAACTTGGACTCATTATACTTATGATTATGTCCAACTCTTTCATCTTGGAAACGACCTCCAACGTCACAGTCTGTAAGACACAGTCTGATCATTTTGTTAATGTTCATGTTGTAGGAAATCGTCATGGCCAGAGTATAAGAATACCTGTCAATTCCAGCTACACTGGCCTCTTATGGGACCATGGATTGGGTGAATTGAATGAATCGAAAGACTTGCTTGAATTGAATAAATAAATTGAATTGAAAAAATTCGTTGAGTTGAATTTCTAGGGCTGTAAAAAGTTGGAAGATGGGCTGTAAAAATATCGCGAGGGGGGAGCTCTTTATATAAATGAAAGTGCGGCATTTAAATTGCTGCAAATCGAGAGAGCATATGCGCGAGGACATATATAAAGCCCTCTCCCACCATATTCGCGGCACTTATTGATCCCCTCTAAATACAACTCTTTCTCTATTTCTGGTTGAGCACGTGATTTTAATACAGATCTGATCATGTGACAAGATCATGTGATCAATCAGAGTTATCACTGCTGTGGCTGGCCTATGAAGGCTTGTCACGTGACGACTGGCTTCTTCTCCTCTCCTTTTTAACTGTGCTAATCGAAGACATTGCCAGATTGAATGATTTCAGGGCTCCAGTCCACCTTCCCAACATCAAGTTGCCCACTTTGTGGAATACCTTACCTTCCATTCTTGAAAAGGTAAAACACATTTTCTTTGAATGTACCATGGCTGAAGTTATCTGGAAAGATTGCAAAATGTGTGGAACTCCCTAAATTCAATACCCTTTAATTCAATACGCTGTTGAAAACTCAGAATCTGATTCCAAAAAGCTTGATCTCCATTAATATTACATCAACATTTTAATCACTTACAAAAAAACCAACCAAACGCCGGATCGATATTACCATGACTGCTGATTTGACTGCTTTGACTCCTGATTCAACGCGCAAAAACATTTCTTACTTTAAACCGTTCTATCGACGACGCTTTTAGTTTGATCTTTTTAGAACGCGATTATAGACGGAGGTCTACGCAATCTTTCATTTTTCTAAACACTTCGGTGTTCTCTCTCGGAGGTTTTTCACTTCTTTAAGAAGTTTAAGAAGTTTTCTCCGAAACAAATTTATAGACTTGTAGTCTATGAATAAAGATATACATATATACATGTGTTTCATCATGAAACAAATTGGTGCTTTCGCCATAGTATGCGCTAATTTTGAGCGGATACATTTTGAGTTCCTTTTTTTCTGCCAGTACCTAAGTTTGCATTTACAAACTACACTTGCAAAATTGAACAACCCAAGATTCAAAGAAGTTCGTACTTATGACTCAAAAACTGCTGAGGATCAAAGATTCGAAGTAGAATATTGAAGTCTCTATCTAATATTAAAAATAGGAACTTTTTGAATTTTTGCTTTGTTTAATTTCCTAATGTGGTTTGACATTATGGCGAATCATAAGTGGGGCATATATGTTTTAGACATGTTTTTGGATCCACCTAAACATCATACCAATGTATATGGTCCACTATATTTGTTGCCAAACAAAAAAAGAAATTGAAGAAGTTATTTTGTGATTGCAAAATTCAAGTATTTCAAAATGTGTTCCACCACTTCAATTTCTTATACCTCTTGTACACCGCATTCTATGCAGGAAATATGACCATATTACATGATTAAATGTAGACCTAGTTATAAGCTTCGTGAATCATTCATGATTCTCAATAAAGACTTTATAAAAGTTCTCATACCTTATGTATAGCATATAGATATAACGGACTATATTTTAGATCTGTCAATGATTGCAAGTATAAGTAACAATTCAACAGTATGTGACCTGTGAGTCTAAGTGTCACTGAATAAGGCTTCATAAATATATGTCAGAATTATTGTCATAGCTCTTTGCACAATTTTGTCATAGCTCTTTGCACAAATTTGTCATAGCTCTTTGCACAATTTTGTCATAGCTCTTTGCACAATTTTGTCATGAATATTAGGTAGACTCAAAGGTCTCATTTCACCATTTTTTTTGGTATATATATTCTTTTAACTGAAGTGAATTTGAAACTTTCATTTTTTAGTTCTTCTGAAAGTTTCAGCACTTTATTTTTACTAAAGGTATCTATAGTTTGTTTATCAGCCTCTAGTTCTCAACGTAGCACGGGAAACTCTCCACTAGAACAAGGGCAAGGAATGTTCCAGAATATTCTAAAAGCTCAGTGTAGCAGTTCCTACAGCGATATCAACATTTATATGAATTTTTGAAACAAATTAATAAGTATGAAACATACTATTTACATTTTATTGTATTATTTGTAAGTGAGAATAACGTCACTTGGCCGACTAGGAGAATTTACACTGCGATCCAGAGAGAAAAACTACTACTCTAGTTCTAATTCTACTTCTACTTCTACTTCTACTTCTACTGACTGAACTACTTGCTACTTAGTATTCGCTACTTGCTACTTACTATTTGGTTCTGACTACTAACTACTACTACTGGCTACTTGGTACGGACTACTAACTACTACTACTAACTATTTGGCACTTGGTATTCACTACCTGATACTCTATAATATACTACTTAATACTCACTACTGTCAACGAGTTTCTAGTATGACGGAGACGAGGTACTTGGTGGATATGATGTATGCATTTCATTGCTAGGCAATAGGGCTGCGCAGACCTTGGACGAGCGGAAAGGTATAAGAGGTGCTGTGGCCCCGTCTTATAGGACTTTGGTCTTGTAAGAAACAACTTACATATCCCTGTATATTAATATATACTAGAACATAAGTTGAAAACTACTACTACTACTACTACTACTACTACTACTACTATAGTTCACAGATATCATATTCCTTGAGTCCAAACAGTTTTACCGTTCGTTCTGGCAACGAACAACGCACCAATTGTCCCCTAAAGTTTTATTAATTTTTTAAATTATTATAAATACAAATACCACGGCATTTGGAATGGCATTTTTACTATCCAACAGACTGGGCTTTATGAATCCTCTATATAGGGGTCCTGTCCATTGAAGATCTAGAATAAAAGATGGATCTAGAATAAAAGATGGTACAGTAAATTGTGGTGTAGTGTATAGTATGTATAGTGTAGTGTAGTGTAGTGTAGTGTAGTGTAGTGTAGTGTAGTCTAGTGTAGTCTAGTATAGTCTAGTGTAGTCTAGTATAGTCTAGTATAGTCTAGTGTAGTCTAGTATAGTCTAGTATAGTCTAGTATAGTCTAGTATAGTCTAGTATAGTCTAGTATAGTCTAGTCTAGTCTAGTATAGTCTAGTGTAGTCTAGTGTAGTCTAGTGTAGTCTAGTGTAGTCTAGTGTAGTCTAGTATACTATATACTGTATGGTTATCAAAGCTCAATTGTCAGTTTTAGCCGAGGCCATGGGTATGAATGTCATCTACTATGATGTCAACACCATAATGTCCTTGGGTACCTCCAAGCAGGTGGAAACTTTGAACGACTTGTTGATGAATGCTGACTTCGTCACCTTGCACGTTCCAGAGACCCCTGAGACCAAGAACTTGTTGTCCACTCCTCAGTTTGCTGCCATGAGAGATGATTCTTATGTGATCAATGCTTCCAGAGGAACTGTGGTTGACATTCCTGGCTTGATCCAGGCCATGAAGTCCGGAAAACTTGTCCATTATGCATCAGAATCATCGATTCTCATTAACAACGGTAAGTCCCCGGCTCTAGTGCATCTAGCAAATACTATTTGCAATTCTTTATTAGCTATTAATCAATCGTCTCAAAGAGTCCGAGTGTTGTTGTCTTTCAGGGTTCATATTCATGAGACTCCTGGATGCAAGACTTCTACTAAAAGTAGTTCTATCTTGCCTTTCCTACTTTCTGAGACCCAAAGTGCCGCGGAGCCTGTAAACATCCATGAAATGTTAGTCCCTTTTGGCCACGGGTCTGTTTCGGAGTGGTCAGTAAGAAATGTCCTTTCTGCTTCTTCTTTGTTCTCTTTTTCTGCTTCTTTAGTTCCTCATTCTCCAAGTCTTCCTCTACTTGGTTCTTTTGGGCCGAGTTTTCGGGGTCTAGGTAGTCCATGAGAAGCGAGATTGTGATCCCGAGTCCAGCACTTCCTGGAAGAATAAGTAAGAGGAGGAATAGAAAGAGGAGATGCATTTTGGAGAAGAGTTTTTTGTTTGTTTGTTTTTTTGTTTTTTTGTTTGTTTTTTTGTTTTTTATTCTTTTGTTTATTTTGTTTTCTTTTTTTTGTTTGTTCGTTTTCTTTTTGGTCTTAAGAAAAGTGGTGGAGGGGAATGGGAATAAGGGGGACCCGGGGTTTTTATAGTTCGCGGTTTGTCACAGAATGGCTGCAAATATGGTATGCTCATTTCTGGTATGCACGCAATCTACCTTTTCAGTGGGCATACTAGTTTTTCAGATTTGTGATATGTACGATTTCTGTGTTTCCGATTTCTCTTTTTGTGACATGTACGATTTGGTCATGCTGCACAAAAACACATGCTCTTTTGTTATCTATAATATGACACATTGGAGACGTTAGCACGCGGCTCTATGCAGGACCCTTTTCAGACTGAAAAATGTTAGAATTATTATGCCACCTGAGGTTCTAACCTAGCTTCGCAAGGATTGTAAGGTTGTTTGGAAGTGTTGTTTGTAAATTGGATTTCTCTCTCTCTCTTTGGGAATCGCACGTCTCGTCGATGTGGATTGTAGATTTGCATAGGCTTCTGGGTTTTTCGTAGATGCGAACTTGTTTGGATATTTGTTGACTTCAACTTTCGTATTCTGGAAAGAAGTTAAATCATAACATATTTCTTGCTGGCGTATTTGTTTAGTGACGGATGTATTTCAACGGGTAATAATTTGCTTCAATAGGAATGGCTTAGTCGCGCGGTAGTGGCGGCTTATTTTCAAGACATGTAACATTGCAGGTAATTCGTTGATAATTCTTCAATAGTTCTTCAATAATTCTTTGATGATTCTTCCATAAATCTTCAATAATTTTTCATGAGCTTTTTTGCATATCTTGCAAGGCTGATGAACTGGTTGTCTCAATAATGGATTCAATTTCCTTCCATTCGGTGAGCTCATGTAATTTGTCGGGGTTGTATTGCATAACGTCCTTCCCGATCGTGTTTTCAATTTGGTTTCAAACTTAACATATGCGTGATTTCGCAATGAATTTCTTTTATTCAACTGTTGTCCAACTCGTCAATTGTCAAATCTACCAAACCTACCAAATCTATAGATTTATTGTGCTTTGGATTTAAAGGTTTTATCGTTTATCTGGTATAAGCAAAATCACCATTTTTTTTATGATGTCTCAACGTTATCTGTTTCAACTTTTGTTTTAGTATATATTAATATACAGGGATCAGTAAGTTGTACCTTACAAGACCAAAGTCCTATCTAACGGGTCCACAGCACTTCTTATACTTTTCAGTTCGGCTAAGACCCGCAAAGCCACCATTGTTCAGGGTTTGCACTGTCGTATTGTTCAGGATTTGCACTGCCCTATTGTCCTTTCAATGGCCTGCGTACAACATATCCACGAAGTACCTTGCCTCCGTACACGCTAGGTATTCGTTGACAATCTGAGCCCATACTATTTTGGATCAGTTGAACGTGTTGAACTTGGCCATTTTGAAGGAGCCACAGGCCTTGAAATTGTCTTCATATGGTTTAATTAAATCAAGGAAACTGAGTATTTCTTATCCTTATTTTCTTGCATTGTCAGTTTCTTTGTTTGTCTTTCCACGAGACTTTGTGAGCGTTTTGTATTGTGATCCAGGACCACGTTTGACTTTACCTCACTCTTATGTTTTTCCAAAAAACGGTTTGCCGTCAAACCCTGTAAATCTATAGAGTACAGTATATACAGTGTACAGTATATAGTGTCTAGTAAAAGTATAGTGTATAGTGTATAGTGTATAGTGTATAGTGTATAGTGTATAGTGTATAGTGTATAGTGTATAGTAAAAGTATAGTGTATAGTGTATAGTGTATAGTATATAGAGTGTATAGTGTACAGTATATAGTGTATAGTGTATAGTGTATAGTGTACAGTATATAGTATATAGTGTATAGTGTATAGTGTATAATGATTGTTTGAGTTTGGATCGATAACAGATGGGACCATCAGCAAGCATTATCAGAAAACCTGTAGTAGATTTAGAATTTGCGTCAGGCTCTGAGCCGAAATCTGAGTCACTATATGCAACAAGTGTATCAGTCATACTCCTTTTGTAAATAATTCCATGATGCGAAGTTCCACGAAGGTACCGAAGTACTCGTTTTGCATGATCCAAGTGTTTTGTAGTAGGTCTCGAAAAGAATCTGGAGAGTCTCAGCACAACGAACATAATATCGAGTCCGAGTGTTTTGGCTGCATAAAGCAACTTGCCAACTAGGGATCGATACTCAGATTCGTCACAAAGATCAAGATCTTCATCAAGACTTTTGTTAAATTTTTCACCTGTGGCTGGAACCAGCACTGGATTGCATTTCTTCATATCGTAACACACTATACTACTTTATTACTCTATACTAGTGTTTTCCACTCCACTACATCATTCACTGTACTATTAATTAAACGCGAAGAGGAAGATTAGTATGAATACGATGGCTAGTATTTTGAGAACTATACTGTTCTCTACTGTACTTTGTTCTACTGTCCTGTTCTCTACTGTACTGTTTTCTACTGTATTGTTCTCTACTGTACTTTGTTCTACTGTACTTTGTTCTACTGTACTGTTCTCTACTGTACTTTGTTCTACTGTACTTTGTTCTACTGTACTGTTTTCTACTGTACTTTGTTCCACTGTACAATTTTCTAATGTACTGTTCTCTACTGTATAATTTTCTACTGTACTGTTCTCTACTGTACTGTTCTCTACTGTACTTTGTTCTACTGTACGTTCTTCTAATGTACTGTTTGCTAATGTACTTTGTTCTAATGTACTGTTCTCTACTGTTGTCAACGAATACCTAGCGTGTAAGGAGGCAAGGTACTTCGCGGGTATGCAGGCAACTGAAAAGTATAAGAAGCGCTGTGGACCCGTTACATAGGACTTTGGTCTTGTAAGGTACAACTTACATATCCCTGTATATTAATATATACTAAAACAAAAGTTGAAAACTGTACTGGTCTCTACTGTACTGTTTTCTACTGTAGAATTTTCCACTGTACTGTTTTCTACTGTACAATTTTCTAATGTACTGTTTTCTACTGTACTGTTTTCTACTGTACAATTTTCCACTGTACTGGTTTCTACTGTACTTTGTTCTACTGTACTTTCTTCTACTCTACTCGTTATTCTTTTCTTCTTCAGTGGAAGTCACTCGTCAGTCAGTCGTGGGTAGTTCTCAAGTCTCTCTCAAGTCTTCCCAGTATGAAATTCTACAATCAACATTAAGCAAATGCATAGACTCGTCAAAGTCGGGTACCGGGTCCTCTTTCCCCACCGCAGTTCCAGGTGCTCTATTATAAGGCAAGAGTTCGAGATCCTCTTCGCATGTTCCCAATTCCTGGAATATTCCGTAGCGAATTAATTTATAGGGCTGTTGTAGTGGCACCACTAAAGTCAACACTTCGCAATGCGTCCTTCTTCATTCAATCCAACTTAACTGTGGTTACAGGGTCGGCAAGGAACTCGACCACCTGAATGCCATTGACAATAGGGGTTCAAAGTAAGCCGCACGTTCTCACGCTAGGAAAATATTGGGGCCTGCCTACTCACTTTTCAAACAAGAAAAGTGGTAAAGTATAAGTATCACGTTTAGCACCATCCATTTTCAGGGCTAGTGTATTCGGCCGATTACACACTCCTTGTCAGATTGCGACTTCCATGGCCACCTTTAGTGTGTCTAGATGAACTAACACCTTTTGTGGAGTCTGATTAGCGAGAATAGGAGTGAGTTTATATAGTCACCCATATGGATTTTGATAAACTTCTCTT